>JANHAO010011339.1:0-17028 GCA_026873985.1 Saraca asoca | reverse complement strand
ATATTTTTATTTGAATAATATGTTTCATACATTGATTTGAATAATACAATTTATGAATTATTTTACTAATTTTATATATTTATACATATTCTTGTTATTTTATTTTAATTTTTTATTCTAATTAAATATTAATTTTTAGAAATTAAAATTAAAAAATATTAAAATCAATTTTTAATACTAATTAAAATAATTTTAATAAAATTTTAAAAACAAATATTCATGAAATTATATCAAATAATATTTTTAAAAAGTTTCCTTTTTCTAATGGATTTTCAACAATTTTTTGACAAATTTTTCAACTTGACGAAAATTTTGACAAATTTACTAACTGATTTATGATGGAGTTTTGATAGCTTTTCAATGGATTACCAATGAAAAAAATTAAATGAAAAAAACCGTCGCAATTTTTGACAGATTTTTTCAACGAAAAATAAAAGTTTTCTAATAAAAATAATTTTTGATCATGGTTTTATTGCCAACATGTTGATAAATCACCATGTTTTGTCAGAAATTTGTTGTTTCTAACAATTTTTCATGATTTTCAATAGATTTTTTCATTAAAAATTGCACATTTTTTTTGTAGTGGATTCTATTCACTTAATGTAAAATTTTAAATGAATAATTTATAAATGAAATTTGTTTTAATAACCATAAATAATGGGTTTGGTGCTTGAATGTGAGCAAAGATTCATGAATGAGACGTAAGTTACTGTGGTTAGTGGTACCCCTACATTGGAAGCTAAAAGTCTTAGACTCTTTTATAAATACCTCTAATAGTCCTACAAATGAGGCATGAAAAGACACTGCCTGGATGAAGTATAGCAAGCTAATTTCTTGTTGAAAATTCTTATAATAATATTATTCTCTATTGTATCTCTTAACTTACATTGAGAACTAGGCACTTCATATATATGGAGAAGACTGATGACATTTGAAGAAAGTTTATGACTTTTAAAAACAATTTGCATCCTCTAGACAAGTTTAAGACTGATGGAGAAGGTTTGTGACTTAGAAAGAAAATACCTTATAAGGATTAAGAAGAAATTCTATCCTAAAGAGGTCTTCTTAAGTTGAAAGTTATATTCCTGTAGCATCAACTGATAATCTTTTATAATTATTTCATTTATGATTTTTTTTCTTATTTTATATTATATGAGGATTTATTATTTTTTTACAAAAAAAAAGCCTTTATGTTTATCTTTCTTTAAAAATGACAAGAAAGTAACAAAAAGAAAAAAAGATAATCCAAATCCATGGTGAAAAAACAAATATACCGATATTTGGTTTTTGATTCACAAAATGGTGTATTCTTGAAAATCTTAGAAATGTGATACACTTTATAATAATGTTACATTATCATTTTAATTAATTTAAAGAGATTTTTGTGATTGTTTTATTATTATTGTATTTGATTATAATTTATGTTAAAATATTATGTTTATATGTTATATGATTCTAAAAATCCAGAAATACATTTAATAATAATATTTGTTGCATTGTCATGTTTACTTGAGTTAGAATTATTCTTGCAAATATTTTATTATTGCGCTAACTTCAACTTCTATATTCCTTTATAAGAATAAGGATGTGAGGGAAAAAAATCATTCTTAAAGGATCGAGAGGCCTATGGCTCTGTGTCACAAGTCGATCTTATAAATCAATTCGACAGGCAAACGTGCTTAATTTTATATTAAACTTAATGTAAAAATTAAGCATAAAAAGGAGACCTTGTGAGTGAATTTGGGAGCAAATGTATTTGTAGATTATTTTTTTGAATTTTTCTTGTTTTAGGGGTATTTGTATCTTTTCAACATCAATTGTTTGTCTAGTATAAGTAGAAAAGTACATGGTTGTAATCTTTGCATTTTTATCTTCACATCCATATAAGATGACACATTAGAACCCTTAGGACCTAGGAGAAAAGTCCTTATGTCAACTCAGGAAAAATATGTCTACTCCTGCTATTAAGGCTTTTGTTTAGAAATTCTTTTTGGGGGGGGCATCCGACGACTAGGTGGGCACTATAACTTGAGCTAGGAATCAGAATGTGAAGCTTAAAGATACTCCCCTATATACTCAAAACTATGTAGTGAGATGTATATTAATAACAATGGAGTTATCTCTTTTCTTATTTTTAAAAAGCCCCTTCTCAATATGCACTAAAGGCTTTTTGTGCGACATGTTCTTTGAGATTCGATATGTGCTAATGCTTCAACTAAACACTCATGTTTGCTAACAGACATGTTGCGCATGGGATTTTGGTTGTAAGGCCTAAATTTATTGGAAGAAAGCTACTGGCCCATGATAGTTGGTATTAAAGCAAAGGATTTCACAATCCAATCCTTAGGAACTCTTGCATATGAATAGTGGCGAAGTGTGACTCTCCACCCAAGGACTCTGGCTTATAACAGAGTGCTCTGGTAGGTACCAAAGGTTGCCACCTAGGATTGGTTCCATGGTAAGCACTTATCTCACTGAGCGTTTGTGTCTTGCCAAGCTCTCAAAAAAGAGGCAAGGTGACTGAATAGGCAAGGTGATGAAGTAGGTAGGATAGGTGACAAAAGTGTTGTATTGGTGAGGAGAGCTCCTAACACTGACTGTGACAGTTGGTATTAGAGCTCGATTATACTAGATAAAGTAGATCAGTAGGCCATGATTGGGGTAGATTCAACTTATCAAAAGTATATAGAGTTTATGAGTCAAGTAGACACTTATGGGAAATAATGAAGAGATGCTGTTAAGGACTTGATCAAGAGAGGTGCAAGAGGTTGGAGCAATTCGAGGGCTAGTATGTGAGAAATTGCATTCAAAAGAATGCTAATAGTGCATCAAATGCAAGCATGTGCAAAAGTTGGTAGACTTATTGTACAACATGAGACATTAATTATGCATTCATTCATAGTAGGCATTCGAGGGAATGCAAACCACTCAAGAGTGTGGAGAACTAACGACCTATCTAGTGGGAGGAAGGCCCAAGAGAAGCCCTGGTCTTACAAAGAAAGCTTGACCATGTTCATAAGGGACATATTAACTGTCGATGAAGCCAAAAGGATAAAGCCACCGTCGTGCTTGAGAAAGTGTGTCCACGATAGACAATTGACATATTCTACAAGATGCAGATCTTTAATGATGTGTTAAGTGGACAAATCTTATTAGAGGAATCCAAAATCATGTCAAAGGATATAAATTTTACTTGGAGGAGTAAACTTGGAGGGGAATGAGATGATCCAAGAGGGATCCATTGTACACAATTTGTGGATGCAAAAAGTGAGCTACAACACTAATTCACAAGATTCAAGATGAGATGCTAGGGAGCTAGTACATCATAGTCACATGACAAGTGACAATGATACCCATGTAGCAAGCTAATGCTACATAGTCACTTAATAGAGTAGCAATAATGACCTCGAGGCATAGCTGACTAGCACTATATAGTCACAAGATAGACTTTATGTCAATAACCATGGCAAAGTGAAACTTAAGCTCAAGTGGAGGATGCTTGATGCCCAACCCCTATCAAAGTCATTCATGTGGGGGAGCCATCATGAAGATATGCTTGAAGAATGAGTTTTCAAAGGAAGATGTCGCTCGAGAAATGCTAAGAGAGGACATTAATCATCGAAGAAGTTGCCAAGAGGGCAAGATACTAGTGAGTGGCTATAAGGGTAGCAAGGGGTGAGTAGTATCAACTTCGAAGAGATAACACTTGAGCATACAAACCTAGGAGAGGTCATAAGGGTTAAGATGCTAGGTTACATCAACTCTGAAAAGACTGTGATGATCGAGAGATACCATGAAGGTGTCAATTTAGAGAGGGTCAGGAGGATCCGATTAAGTGTGAAAGTTGTGTAATGGAAGTATAATGGATTAGTCAAACCCAATGTGAGCAAACTTGTAAGCAAGGTATGGGACTTACGAGTAGGCCATGTTTTGTGAGCAAGGTATAGGACTTGTGCGTGAATAAGATATGAGACTTGTGTCTCTCACATAGGTAGTATGGGACATTAGATATAGGGCTATCTGTTAGTAAACGTCCAATATACCAAGTAAGCGCACAAGCTATTGAGGTAGCATACACTTATGCTACAGAAGTAGTGAGTCGAATCAAGAGCTACAAAGGTAGTAAGTCAAATCGAGAGTTGTGTAAGGATAGTGTCTTCTGAGCTATAGAGGTAGTGAGGCAAGCACAAGTTACAAAGGTAACAACCCAAGTACTGAAGAGGCAATGGGACAGATGAAGTTGTAGAAATGATAGAGTTGGAAGAGTTGTGGAGACAATGACACATGAGTTTGTGTCAAGACAATGAAGTTGAGTCTACAAAGGTAAAATACAAAGTTTGCAAAGGCAGCATCGGCTAAGACATTAAAGTTGCAAAGGCAACTACCTGAAGTTGTGGAAGGAAGCAAATGTGAAATGGTGTGTGTTCAAGGAGACATAGCCAAGAGGAAGTCTAGGGAGGAGTTGAAGAGCAGCAGACTAATGACGATTCTGAAAGCTATGTTAGGTTGAGGATGCCATTCTGACAAGCAAGGAGCGGTTGAGGAAAGAGTTTGAGTGGAGCAAACTGAAGACCCACATGAAGATTCTAGAAACTAATGCTTGAAAGGAGAGACCTTCATGGAAGCTGTGTCAGATTGAGGGGTTAATGGGGGCATTAACATTTGAAGTGGGGGAGAATGTCACAAATAAGCCTTGTAAACCAATTCGACAGGCAAACATGGTTGGTTTTGAACAAAACTTGGTGTAAAAATCAAGCATGAAGAAAAAGCCCTATGGAGCGAATTTGGGAGGAAGTGCACTTGTAGATTATTTTTCCTTTCCCGTTTTGGGGGTATTTGTGTTTTTTTAGTATTGATCATTTGTCCAGTACAAGTAGAAAAGTACATGGTTGCGATCCTTGCATTTTTATCTTCACATCCATATGATATAGCACATTAAAACCCTTAGAATCTAGGAAAAAAGTCCTTATATTAACTCGGCAAAAGTATGTCTACTCCTATCATTTGGGCTTTTGTTGAGAATGCTCTTTAAGAGAGCATGTCCAGTAACCAGGTGGGCATTGTGACTCGGCTAGGGATCAGAGTGTGGAATTTAGAGATACTTCCTTTATACACTTAAAACTATGCAATGAGGCATATATTAATAAAAATAGAGTTGTCTCTCTCCTTATTTTTAAAAAGTCCCTTCTTGATATGCATTAAAGGCTTCTTGTGTGACAAATTTTTTGAGACTCGATATGTACTAATGCTTCGACTACACACTCAGGTTTGCTTACAGACATGTTACGCATGGAATTTTGGTTGTATGTCTCGAATTTATTAGAAGACTGGCATGTTGGTCAAGAGTTGGCATCATGCACCGCACAGTTTCGACTAGAGAGCTATCAACCCGTGACACTCTATCAAATGCTCATACTAATTTGGCCAAATTAGTTACATTAAAATCTTTCAAAGTTGTAACAAAAAAAAATTGCACTAGTACATTCTTGTGTACTTTTTAAAAAGATTTTCACAAAAAAAAATTGTAATTTTTATATAAAAATTTAAAAAGTTTAAAAAATTTATACAAATTTGAATGATAAGTTTGAACTTTTTTGTACAAGTAGGTTTCAAATATACTTGCAATTTTTGTTAAAAAAAATTATAAGATCTTTTATAAAAAAAAATCATAATTTTTATGGCTTTTACTTTAAATTTTCGTAAAAACTCACAATTTTTTTAATAAACATCGAAGCATTATCGTATAAGAATACCAAAAGCCATGCCTTTAGATCAACCAATGTTTTTCTTTAGTTATTTTTCTAATGGTTTCAACCCAAATGCACTTGTGAAGTTGTGTGCCAATCCATTATTGAGAAATATCTTTCAAATTGATATTAGTACAATTATATATTATTGACGTCAGATATTGGTAATGAGCCAAACTTTGGCCAACGGGGGGATTCTTTCAGGATCTCTGACCTTCGATTGGTTCAAATGCAATAAATCAGCAAAATACACAAAGATGAAAGGAAGAGCAGAGAAGGAGACACAAGGTTTTTAACGTGATTCAGTCAAATCCGGATAAAATCAGACCCTATGTCCATGGTAGTATATTGTTATGGAAGTATATCTACAAAAATCTCAGTATACAATGTTTCTTCCTCTCATCATTTCGGCATATTCTAGCTCTCTCTTTCTTTTGACAAAGTTTCTACCTCTTTTTCAGATGATCTCTCTTTTAGGGAGAGCTCCTTTCTCATATTTATAGAGGAGATGAGGTTACAATAGTAATTACATATACAGTAAATCTATTACATCAACATTTATTATGCAAAATAAAGCAGGTGGACAATGTCCTGTCATGCGGTTATTGCAGATTATCTTCTGCAAATGGGCTCCAAATATCCATTGAGAGTGATATGACTTAGTCTCTGTGTTCTTTGACTTAACAAGCCTTCAAGTCGCTAAACGCACCTCGCATACCAAATTCTTTGGTCTGGTAGCTAGTCCCTGTGATGACAAGGTTGAGCTCGCTTTGTCATGCGCGAGCTCGAGCTGAGGAGATCGCTTCGAGACGTAAGATGTGGGCAAAGCGATCCGAATATTCTTCGGGCTGGTCCTTTTCCGCTCTTAGACTGCTCGCGAGTCCAACTAGCATGAACCATTTTTCTCATATAACATATATATATATATATATATATATAAGAAAATTGATTGTTGTAAAATAAAATTACAAAAAATTATTATACTAAAATCTATTTAGTGTAACAGTAATGTTATACACAAATCCTATAGTTGTGGACCTCTACTCAAAATGACCTTAACATAAAGACAATAACACTAATGATGCATTTGAAAATAATAAGAGAAACCAAGGTTAGAAAAGTAAAATAAATAAATAAATAACACTTTATCTCCTTAAAGTTTGAATTTAGGATAAATTACCTTGTTAAAATTTAAAATCAGACATTGCAACTTTATGAATTATTCTAAAAAATGAAATAGTTAAGTTAGACCATAAGTTTAGTGAAAATGAGGATAGTTTGTGCTAAATTCAAAATTTAAAAGTAAAATATATTTTCCCTAAAAAAGATAAGCTAAATAATCAATATTCCTTCTGGTTCAATGCCATGTAGTGGCATAGCTTCACTATTTGCTAATTGTAAGTTCTGCAAGTTTGGAAACAGAATCAATGAGCAAATGCAAGAACAAATGAGAATATATAGTAACTTAGAAACAACAAAAGAATATTCATACTGATATCATCTTTTCTAAACTAAGCAAAGTTCTACAAAATTATGGCATCACAAACTATTTCTTTCAGTATTCTAGTAATTCAACAATTCAACAGTCCATTTTTTGATCTGCTTGGGAGGAAGATATTCCTTGTTGTGTACAAGTTTCACACCAGCTATATTTCTTACAACAAATTCTGCAACTAATTAAATGCGGTATTGTTGAGCCGACTTTTTCTCTCATTGGACAATAAAGTTATGATAAATTAACGATAAATGAGACCCTTTTCCTCTTCATTACCGAACTTCTTTTGGTTCAAAATTTCTAGAATTCAAAGCTTTATATATGTAAGAGAGCCTATGTAAATTGATCCATATCATCTTTAACCAGTATTGTGATTCCTAATGCTAAAGTACTTTTATCTTATTTGTAGTAGAGATGAGGAAAAGTAAAGAGTATAAGATCATTAAAATGATTCTTGATGAACCATAAGAATATGATAGAAAATTGCGAAAAATATATTTTATCCTTAAAGTTTGCATTGAGGATGAATTACATCTATTTTCATTAAATTTAATATTCAAATTAATTATCTTACTTTTCAGAAAAGTTTATAACGATAAAATGTCTGATTTTAAACTTTACAGGAATCATTTTGTCTTGAACATAAATTTTAAGGGGACAACGTATATTCTGTCAAAAAAAAAAAAAAAAAAAGAAAATTGACTTTAGAAGATCTTAATAAATTTATGGATTTAGCTCTCTAATCATTTTCTTCTCTTCCAAACAGACTATAAAAACATGTTTGCAATGACGGATAGGGATAGAGAAGGAATAGGGGAAATATTTGAGAGAATTTTGTGTCTAACAATAACACCTAACGATTTGAAATTTGCATTTTTAATTTGCAGTTCATAATTAGAAAGAATATCTAGAAATATGAAACTAAATAAAATTCTAACACTAGGGGTCTTCTCTGACTATTAGATAGCTTAGACTTTTTATCGGACAGGGCACATGGTATGTTAGATTTCAGCAGAGACCACTCAGAAATTATTATTAAGCCCAATCAAGCATGATAGACAGCAACTCAACTAAGGCATCTAGCTATTATTTATTCTACGCCGATCGTTTTCATTTTGTCAGCATGCGGTTCCCTCCAATGGACGTGCGTATTGCTTTTAGAAGGGAATATATGTGTGTTTTTGTGGCATCCGGATGCATTCCATTTCTTATTTCTCAAATTTATTTATTTTTTAAGAGATTAAAATATAATTTTTTATTACAAGATTCATAATTTTTTTAATAAAATCCATCATGTTAATACAAAAAAGATTTTTTTTATCTATTTTTCTTATTAAATTCAGATCATCCTTTTCATTTCATAGCTAGAAATATTCCACATGGGCCGCAACAGTTCATGAGGGTGTAGGTGCAGGTTGTGAAAGGTTGATGTGAAGTGAGCTTATATTGACTCATGTGAAGTGAGCTTATTGTTTAACTTCTAGAGTCAAATAGGATAGTATTATTGTAAGTTATAATTAGAACACAATTACAAGGTTAAATTAAATTTTTAATCCATCACTTTGTTTCAATTTGTAATCTTTGCTCTTATTTTTTTCTTTTTATAATTAGATCATAGACTTTATTGTCATTTGTAATTAGCTCCTATCAATTACCATCATAATTTGAGACTTTCATTTGTAATTATCTAACATAACTATCATTTATGTATTTATGAGGTTATATCTTGACATGACAATGAAAAATAATTTGTCAGAATGACAAATTGTTGTAATTTGAAGGATATCCTCATACAAATACAACGGAATCAAATATACTACAATAAAAACATACATAATTAAAATAATGTATCTTGATTCATTTAACAATGTCATGATTGGGATTGTATTTTTTTAATTTTCATATCATAATATAATTAATTAAGTTGATAAAGATTTTTTCATATTGAATAATTATAAATGAAATCTGTAAATTAATTACGATAGAAAATTAATTAATTACATGTGAAATTAAACTCTCTCACGTGATTATAAGGAAATAAAGTGTTATAATGAAATTATAAATTAAACAAATTATAAGGATAAAAAGTTTAATTCAAGCTTTTAAATTTAAATGTAGCTTATATGATTGCAACGTGATTTGAACTACGATATACACCTGCAATATTGATGCTGTTGTGTTGATTTTTCGATCACAATTTTACACTACAACAATGCAATCAATCATTCATATTTTTCTACATTTTTTCATAATTTTTTTGCAGAAAATTATAATTTTTATATAAAAATAGAAAAGTTTTAAAAAAATTTATACAAGTTTAAATGATGAAATTAAAACATTTTTATACATGCAAATCCAAAATGTATACATGCAATTTTTTGTAAAATAATTATGAATTTTTATAAAAAATTGTATTTTTATCATTCTATGTTAAATTTCATATAAACTCACAATTTTTTTTTAATAAACACCGAAACATTACCCTCTATATTAATATCAAAAGCCGTTCCTTTAAATCAACCAATGTGTTTTTTTAGTTATTTTTCTAATGGTTTCAACCCAAATACACTCGTGAAGTTGTGTGCCAATCTACAATTCAGAAATATCTTTCAAATTATCATTGTAATTAGTAAAGTTTTAAATAACTATAAGAAAATTGATCATGGTAAAATAAAATTACAAAAAAAAAATTATTATTGTAAAATTTAATTAGTATAACAGCAATAATATTGTGCACAAATCTTATAGTTGTGGACGTCTACTCAATACGACCTCAACATAAAGAAGACGACACTAACGATGCATTTGAAAATAATAAGAGAAACGAAGGTTAGAAAAGTAAAATACATATATATATATATACTTTATTCTCTAAAGTTTGTATTTATGACAAATTATCCTTTTAAAGTTTAAAATTAGATATTTACCTCCATGAATTATTTTAAAAAGTGAGATAGTTAAGTTAGACATTAAGTTAATGAAAATAGGGATAATTTATCCTAAATACATATTTTAAAGGATAAAATTTATTTTCCCTCTAAAAGATAAGATAAATAACCAATATTCCTTCCTATTCAATGCCATGTAATCACAGAGCTTCACTATTTGCTAATACTAAGTTCTGCAAGTTTGGAAATGGAATCAATAAGCATACACTATTACATTTTTTTGCCTACGGTGACAGTTAAAAACTGTTACCCATGTAGTCGCATAGCCCCACTATTTGTTAATAGTAAGTTCTACAAGTTTGGAATCAGAATCAATGAGCACATGGAAGAACAAATTAGAATATATAATAATTTAGAAACAACAAAAGAATATTCATGGCGATACCATCTTTTCTAAACTAAGCTAGTTCTACAAAATTATGATGCTTTCATCGTTAGTTATTTCTTTCAATATTCCATAATTCAACAGTCCATTTTTTGAAGTGTTTGGGAGGAAGATATTCCTTGTTAAGTGCGACTTTCACACCAGTTATTTTTCTTACAACAAATTCTGTAACTAATTAAATGCCCATTATGCTATATTGTTGAGCCGATTTTTTCTCTCATTGGTGAATAAAGCTACGATAAATTAATGATAAATGGGGACCCTTTTCTTCTATATTACCGAACTTCTTTTGGTTCAAAATTTCTAGAATTCAAAGCTTTATATATGTAAGAGAGCTTATGTAAATTGACCCATATCATCTTTAACCAGCATTGTGATTCCTAAAGATAAAGGGTTCTTATCCTAGTTGCACTAGAGATGAGGAAAAGTAAGAGGTACAAGATGATTAAAATATTCTTGATGAACCATAAGAATATGATAGAAAATTGGGAAGAATACATTTTATATTTAAATTAGGCTTCTGACAAATTACCTCCATTTTTTTAAATTTAACATTTAAATTAACTGTCTTATTTTTCAAAATAGCTTATGATGATGAAAAGTCTGGTTTTAAATTTTATAGGGATAATTTGTTCTAAATACAAATTCTAAGGAGCAAAGTATATTTCCCCCCAAAAAATAGAGAATTAACTTCAGAAGACCTTAAAAAATTTACGGATTTAGCTCTCCAAGCACTTTCTTCTCTTCCAAACAAACTATAAAAACATATTTGCGATGAGGGAAATATTTGAGAGAATTTTGTGTCTACCAATAACACCTAACGATTTGAAATTTGCATTTTTTTTCTCATACTAATGATTATAAATGTTTTGAAGCATCTAATTTGCAGTTCATAATTAGAAAGAAGATCTAGAAATATCAAACTAAATAAAATTCTAACACTAGGGGTCTTCTCTGACTATTGATAGCTTAGACTTTTTTTTTTTTCCTTTTTAGAAAAAATGATATGAACGTGAGATTCTCTCAATTTTATCGGACAAGGCACATGGTATATTAGATATCAGCAGAGACCACTCAGAAATTATTATTAAGCCGAATCAAACATGATAGACAGCAACTCAACTAAGGCATCTAGCTATCATTTATTCTACGCCAATCCTTTTCATTTTGTCAACATGCAGTTCCATGCACTGGACGTACATATTGCTTTTAGAATGGAATATATCTTTGCGTTTGTGTGGCATCCAGATGCTTTACATTTTTTTTATCCCGAGACCTACAATTTTTTAACTAAAATCTTTAATTTTAATACAAAATATTTTTATATCTCTCTCTTTTAAATTTATATTTTTCTTTTTTATATCTATCTCTTTTAAATTCAGATTCTTCATTTTATTTCATAGCTAGAATTATTCTGCATGGCCCGTAACAGTTCATGAGGGTGTAGGTGCAGGTTGTGAAAGGTTGACATGGAGTGAACTTATTGTTTAACTTTTGAGTTCAGCAGGTTAAAATTATTGTAATTTAAAATTAGAACAAAATTATAATTAGAACAAAATTATAAGGCTAAATTAAATATTTAACCCTTCACTTTGTTTCAATTTGTAATCTTGCTTTTATTTTTTTAACTTCGACCATACACTTTATTGTCATTTGTAATCAGCTCCTATCTACTACCATCATAATTTGGAATTTTCATTTGGAATTATCTAATATAGTTAACATTTGTGTATTTATGAGGTTATATCATGACATGACAATGAAGAACAATTCATTGAAATGATAAATTGTTGTAATTTGAAGGAAATCGTTGTACAAATACAATAGAATCAAATATACTAAAATAAAAAATATGCGTAATTAAAATTATATATCTTGATTCTTTTAACAATTTCATGATTGGGGTTGTATTTTTCAATTTTCATATCATGATGTAATTATTTAAATTAACAAATATTTGCTACATTGGATAATTACAAATGAAATCTTCAAATCAGTTATAATAGAAAGTTAATTATTACATTTGAAATTATACTCTCTCACGTAATTATAATAAAATAAAGTGTTATAATGAAATTACAAATTGAAACAGATTATAAGGATGAAAATTTTATTTAAGCTTTTAAATTTAAATGTAGTTTATATGGTTGTCAACATGATTTGAGCTAAGATCTTCAACCGCAATATTGATGCTATTGTGTTGATTTTTTCAATCACAATTTTACACTACAACAATCACGTTAACCATTAATATTTTCTGATGTTTTTCATAATTATAATTTTTGTAACATAATTTAAAATCAAGACAAACGTCAAAGACTAAAGGCTTAAATACAATTTTGATTTTCATAATATACAAATTGAGCAATTTTATTCCTTCTAATTTAAAATGTTCAAATTTGGTTCCTAATATTCCAATTGATTTAATTTTGATCCTTCTACTAAACTTTCTTTCAATTATTAATGAAAAAACTGATATGAAATATGGTGAAATATTAAAAAATATGATATATTTTTATACCCTAACTTTCATGTACATATAGACTATTGTCATCTTCCATTCTTAAGTTTATTTCTATTTTGTTTGTGTAGAAAAATAATATTTTGTCCCTAACAAATTTGTATATATAAATCAAAACATAAAAAATATACTTTGATTAATAAAATTATTCCTCCTAACTTTCTATCAATTTTTCCATATATAATTAGATAGAAATTTAGTAAAATAATCAAAGTTAAACCAATTAAAAACTAAAGAAATCAAAATAAAATTTTTTAAATTAAAGAAACCAAAATCATTTAATTTATGTATTACGGGAAAAAAAATTGCATTTAAGCCAAAACTGTGTTTGAAAAGCTTCTACAATAGGATAGCATTTTGCACCTTATTTCAAAATTTTAATGATGCCATCTACGTATAATGATTAATGATCTCGAATGTATCAAATGAACTAGATTGATGAATATGCATAATTTGTCGTATATACCATAAGGAAAGAAGTCTCTGAATATAGACATATAGTGATCTATAATTTTCTAGTGTATCCACTGTCCTCAAATATTCCAAAGTAGTACTCTCACTTAAATGTGACATACGATGCAATAACTTATTGTATGCTCATTTAATAAGTAAAGATTCTCTCATACATGAGATATGATGCAATAATTTACTATATGCTTATCTAATAAATAAAAATTTGTCTGTCAATTTCGTAAGATCGATTCATATTAAAAATATAATTTTTTTAATTAACTTTGATTTACTAGATAAAATACACATTATTTTGATAGGACAAAACTCAGAGTTGAGTGGCTGGTGAGGAATTGATTGTTGGTCATGTGATATTGATCCCTTGCTACCTCCCTCTGTAGAAATTCAAACCAAATTCTTCTTTACTCTTTTTTTTTTTGTTTGGTTTGAGTGATGATGAAATTTAAATAATGGAAAATACCTATACTCTAATTCTAATAAGCACAATGGAAATTCAAACCAAATTCCTCTTTATTCTTTTTTTTTTTATTGAAATGGAAAATATCCTTACTCTATCAAATAATAAAAGTAATAATTTCATAGTCATTGGACGTTATCCCTGTGGTCGAATTGATAACCTTTTTTACCCAAAAAAAAAAAAAATTGATCTCCTAAAAGTGCACGTTTGAAGACTAACCAAATGGGAATTATACTTAGGATTCATTTTTTTACTATTTTTCCTCCAATTTAAAATTTCTTACAGGTACAAAAATTAATTTTTAGTAATAACTATTGTGATGAGAAATAAAACTTGTCACTATAAATTATAGTTTTTATGACCATAAACAAATCTTGTTATTAACATTCATGCTTTAGTGACATCAATGAAATATTATTACTAGAGCATTATTTTTAATGATAAGAATAACACTTATCATTAAATTTTTGTCATTAAAAATCAAATTTCTTATAATGACATCCATCTAAGGGCATTTTATGGAAAAAAAAATTAAACACCGTTTGTTTGACTAACGCAAAAGGGAGGTTTATAGCATTTTCTAAAATTGAGGAAAGGGAGTGTAATTAATCCAAACCTTGAAAGATATAAGAGTAATATACCCTGATTCAATTGGAGTAAGGATTTCCTCCCATGTAGAGCAATTTATTTGATGTTGGAAAGATAGGTGAAGAGGTAGGAGGAGTAAAGTTGTTGAGAGCGGAATGGATGGTGTTTATTTATTCTTAACTCGTCCAACTACTCATTAATTATAATTTAGGGTTTATAAATAGCGGTGGAAAGAAATTGCATGCATCCATTCATTATACAAACCAGAGAAGATGAAGATCGCACTTATCGCTATTTTCCTCATTTCTCTCTTGGCTTCCCACATGATTTTCTCTGCTGAGGCCAGGCCACTACTACTGCCCATTCTGGGTAATCTTGTATATAACATGAAAGCTTCAAGCTAATCTTTTAGTTAGATTGAGTTAACTTAATGAATTAAAATCTCATTGACTCGTGCTATTGATATTTCTAATCATGCAGAGAGTTCCAGCAGCAATTCCATTGTGGAGAATTATGTGTCCCGTGACTTTTCACGACCATCTCTTCCACCACCACCGCCGCCGAAAGTTGCACCCACACCAGCCTCAAATTATCAGCACATTGCTTCAGCATGATGAGCATGGGATAATATAATATGATATATTATATGTATATGCTTAAATTCCCTATATTTACTATATTTTGCACTATGTATCCTAATAAGAAATTATAATTAATATATTATGTTCTGGAAGCCTTTATCAACCTATGAGACTATGAAAAGAAATTAGTACTATTATAATAATTATTTTTTTATTTTAACGACTCAAATTTTCTAAATCATAATTGAGTTGAATTTTATGAACATCATTAGATATCTGCTTCATCGGTTGGAGTTAATGATGTTAAGTGGTTTTATGACAAAGAATGTGATATGATTTCAGGACTGACCAAATGAAGCAAGAACAGCTAAGCCAAGTTTAATTAACTACAAACAAAGTCTCTTTTTTCATAGGATACTTCACATCTATCAAAATATGTTTATGCTTTTGAAGCACAGAGAAACCTTCAATACTGGGGCTCCTCCTTTTAGTATCATGGTGGAAATTCATGTCCAAATTCACTCATAAATATGTAATGACTTTTGCCCATTCATGAATAAGGTAGGCCATACTCTGTGCCATGTCTTTAAGTTTTATATCCGAATATAATTTTGTCAGCAATCAAAATTTTATTTTACAATGATCGCATTTATTTAAAATTTTGTTGATCAATAGCAACAAAACTACCTACTTACTCGTTGATGTCCCAAAAAAGGAAGTCCCTTGGAAATATGTAAGTTGTTGGTTGGCTTTCGTTTTTGTTTTTTGCATTGTTGTGTTTCTTTTCAAACTCCAGAAGTCGACACTGCAAAAATTTGGAACATTTGGGACAACCAAAGTGACTATTCATTCCGTCGCGTGCAGTATCTACTTTCTGCGTCGAAGTCTTTGCCTTAGGCCTTGTTTGGATTGGGTGAAAACAAAACTAAGAATGAGATTGTTTGTCCGTTTGGATGCGGAAATAAAATGGGAACGGAGGAAAAATGGAGATGGAAATAGTGGTAATTTTCACCCCCCAAAATTGACATGAAAATGGGGGGCAACTGGCTTTAGACAATGAACTTTCCAAAAATACCCTTAGTAGTTGATTACAAATGGGAGATGACGTGCTTTTATAGAAAATTTCCTTTGTCTTTATTGATTTTTATATAAATTGTTTATTCTTTTAGGGAGAGACTATGGTGCACGACAAAAAAGTGTAGATTTATGTTAGTAAATCAATGGTCATATTTATTTAAAATTAAATGAGTAATTACTCCTATCTACATCATACTATTTTCCTTTCTAAAATATGAAACATATTCAATTCCAGTTTTAATACATTTTTCTTTCTCTTCTCTTTCCAAACTCTTTTTTAAAATTTTTTTCCTCTAGTTTTCTAATGTCTTTAACTTAGTCTACACTTAAACTGACATAATTAAAATCTACTTATGCACTGTAGTTTAATTCACTTATTAAATAATATTAATTGTTTCTACATTTTATATTTATTAAATTTTATTTAAAATTAAATTATATTAGAAATAATCAATATTTCTAATATAATTTAAATAAAAACCAGAGGCTTAGGCAGACTGAGCATCAGCGGCCTCAAACGTGTTCCAACTCTCCAACTAGAATCAACGCCTTCATTGTGATATTTCTTGTTTTTCCTATGAATTATAAAATCTAATCTTCATTTTAAATAAAATTAATAAATTTTTATTTAAAATTAAATTATATTAGAAATATTAATTTTATTTATCGTATATCTAATATAATTTAATTTTAAATAAAATTTATTAAATATAAAATATAGAAATAATTAATATTATTTAATAAGAATAATATTAATT
>JANHAO010011338.1:0-17028 GCA_026873985.1 Saraca asoca | reverse complement strand
AGGGTGTTTGGAGTGTCAGTGGGGTTCCATTCTGGGGTTCCCGTGGAGTTCGACCCAGTGGAGTTCAACTCAGACATAATTTTGCCGTAGAAAGGCGCCTCGTAGGAGAGGGTGGTCAGAGCCGGTTAGGTGCGGTTTAACTATCGCACTCGTGCCTAGAGGTATTGTCCCGTTGTTTGGTAATTGCCTTGGGTTTTTTCCCACCATGAGAGCACATATGGGCTTTGGCCTCTCTCCCATGGGGATGCCTCGACTGGCGTAAGTATGGGTGTTTATTGGGCGCATCTGTGTAACCTACCTGGACACCCAGTAGTGTAATTTCAACTCTGAGAGAGAGAGAGGATAGAAAATCAGTTGTAATAGAATATACAGTGTTGGGATAAGAAATTGCGTCCAGCTCGTTCAAGCAATCAAGGAATGAGAACTTAGCTTTGGTCGAGTGTGAGCTGTGGTGTCGTTGGTATTGGCATGACAAGCCCCCCACTTTGGACTTCTGTCCGACTTGGTGCTGATTTGGAAGGGCAAGGAGCGTGAATTTGAGGTCATTGACGTATCCTTGCTGCATGCGAGGTGCAAGCTAAACATCACTATTGTTACTTGTCCAAAATTGGACCCAACCTTAATGCATGGTTGGTGTGCACTAGGCCATTGATGAATTTAATCACTGCATGAGAAATGCGTGGGCCCCATCCTAAACTCAAAGTCGCACAATAATGGGATGAGCACTCCTTCCTCATGACGATAACAAGTCGTTGCTATGCCCGCGCGCGGAAGCAAATCCGGAATGACGCTACCATCGTGGACTCGTTGGGGCCGTCGATGCATGGCTTGGACACGAGGACTGTGCTGCCGCCTTACTGCAAGCTCGAGCTGCTGGACAGCCAGACTCGTCATGCGTGGCTACGAATACCAGGTTCGTAGTTGGAAGCTTGTTAACACTATGAGCTCGTGTCGAAAGTGAGTTACCGTGAACTGTTGTGAGGTCATCATCGCCTGAGCTACTGCACGGGCCATTTTCGATGTAGAGACGAATGAAGGCCAGACATGAGCTCGTCATCACGTGTGAGCTGCTGCGATGCTGTTGTTTGGGCTCAACGCTGATCCCATTGCCTGGTCTTACGTGCGCTTGTAATCGAAATGCTTTGCATGCTACCATGCATGCCTTTCGTGGACCTAAGCTACTACTGCTTGGTTGTTGCATGGGCTTACTAGGTCTACATATAGAACCATCTAGACTAGCGCTAATGCCATGGGCTCATTGGGTCACCCATGCAGGCTTGAGTACGCAAACTAGGCTGCTGCATGAAGGCGAGAAGCGACCATTAAATGCCATGACCTTTGCGCTGAGACGGACCACAACTGGATTGTAATCTCATCGCCTCATGAGACGTGGCCCCCTGCATGGTTTCAGGCCTTGTGCTGGAGCGAGCCACAGTGGGACGTGTGCTTCGTCATTATGAAAGCTCCAGGTTGCTAAAGGCATACAGCTATGAAAATCAAACTGCAGTATGCTATGAATTTTATACCAAAGTTGACCACAGATGGTCGTGAGCTGTTAAACGGCACACCGAATGTCGAACTCAGATTACATCTACGTGGGGTTGTCATCAACCTAAGCTGCTGCACATTTGAAGGAAGTGTGCCACTTTTGTCATCGCGTGATTGCCATGCTTGCGCCCGGAGCCATCTCGGTATGGCTCCTGTACCATGGGTTTTCTGGATCATCGGAGCGTGGTTTGAGCGTGAGGACCCGACTGCTGTATGGGATACGTCCGTGGATGACGATTCTTCACTACGGGAATTGATGCATCACAGGTCTGTTGCGCTCATTGCCTTGCTCGCTGCTGCATGGACTGCATTCGAGTTACTGTGTGACGAGGACTACTGCATGGCGAGATGGAGCTGGGTGGCTGCGAGGAATGACTACAACATGCTAAAGGCTTGAAGTCATAATTGATCATACAAACTCTTTACCACGAGAGCCGCTGCGCACCAAGCTCGAGTCTATTGCATGAGAAGAGATTGTAATGGAGCGGAGTCACACCTGGGTGGAAGCCCGTCCTCGCACAGGCTACTGCACGCTGGAGGAGGTTCGTCATCCTGCTCACTGCCATGAGCTCACCATCAAGTGGGCTGATGGGTTGTTGCTGCGTGGGTACGACGTCAAATACAGAATGAAGATATATCATGACCTCAATTTGCTCTTATCATTTGTAAAAATCGAAGCTCTGACGCAACAACTGGCAGACAAGGAGCACCAACATTTCAATCAAACGAAGGCATTCATGAACGTCCAAGAATTTCCATATATGCCATTTCAGATTTAAGTCACTGGAAGCTAAATGGCACTGAAGGCTATTTGAATACTGTTACTGCTGTCATTACAGCTTCTAGTAGCAGTGAGATTTGAGTAGATAAAAATCAGCTAGGATGCAGGTGGAGTCCCCACAAATGGCGCCAAAATGTTGACGTCAAAATTTGGTTCGTATGGAAGAGCCAAACTTCTATCAACGAGAAGAGATTCGGTGGACTCCTATCCCGCAACCTGGTATAGAACTCAGAGGAAGGAGAAGAAGAAAGCACAGTAGGCAGCATAGTTTTTTAATGTGGTTCAGCCAAATCCGGGCGGCACTGGATCCTACGTCCACAGCTGATTTTATTACCATGTAATAGTCATCTCTTTGTATAATGAGAGGGGCTTTTCAGTAGCAAGAGGAGAAGAAGAAGATGAAGTTCTGGTTGTCCCCCTTACAATGGCCTAACCCCCCTTATTTATAAAACCAGGGGTACAAATATAATTTAATAAAATATAAATATGTTACATCATGTAATAAATATAAAAGACATCTTAGGCTTCTGCAAATCGGCTACTACAGGTTGCTTTCTGCGGGTGGGTCCCGTGAGTTGACATTTTTTGAAGAGGAGCTAGTTGAGGCAGAGTGCTAGCTGAGACTGCGATCACGTGACCATGCGAGGTAGCGAGGTGGAGGCAGAGAGCTAACTAAGACTATGACCACGCGACCATGCGAGGTGGAGAGCTAGCTAAGACTGCGACCACGCAACCATGCGAGGTAGCGAGGTGGCCTAGATGTCTTAGCCCCTTTTTGTCATGATTGGGCTTTTGCCAGCCCACTTCACATGACACCAGAAAATGCCAATAACAGGACAGAACTTAGTCAATAGATTTACGCCATGGTCGAGCTTAAACTAACATTAGAATATAAACAAATTGATGTTGAAAACAAGAGTTAAGCTGAGTCAACTTTTTACTAGCAATTTTTGTGTGCTTATTTATCCCAAAAGAATGAAGGCTTTGCAACTTTTTCCAACTTAAACTAGAAAAGGGTGTGAACCAATATTTTTTCTTTAATTGTTGTATGATGCATACAAAGGTAGCTTGGCATTGGTTTCTATTGGAGACTACTTTACTATAGCAAAAAAGAAATTGTAAATTACACTCTACTTTATTTCACCAAAAAAATGTGCATCATAAAACTCTTCAAGCAACATACCTGATGCAGTAAACTAAGGCATGAAACTATACAAGACCTGCTCTTGGCTGAATAGCTTCCTAAACTTCATTGCACCATCTTTTTACAATTTTAGGATTTGTCTGAAAGGGAGCATAAAATAAGACATCAACAGATACAATATGCAAATATAAAGTTTTTTTATATATATATAGAAATAGATAGATAGAAATTTCAATAGAGTCAGTAATACCTAGAGTAGATAAATGCCACTAACTAAAGCTGGACTTGCAACATCTAGATTCTTTTCTACAATTGCTTGTTTTAAATACCACTTAATTTAGGTAAGAGGGTTGGATCTGTAATACAGTGAATTACATTAAGGGCATTTGCCTAATACATATTAGTCTTGTTATTCATGTCCTTCATAAGAGAGTTTGTTACAATTATAACCTATTAGAAATTTGAACAAATAGCGCAGTTAGAAATTAATTTTGTAACACAAGACATATTTGTGAGTCTAAGTTTGCCAAGCATGAAAAAAATGCATAAGAAAATGGAACCTTATTTGCCATGGGAGAGAGCTTTTTTATCATCAAGTAGACCATCTTTCTTAATCCAATATCTCTAGATTGGAAAAGGTTAGTCACAACAAAGAAAACTTCTGTGGCTTCAGTCTATGAAATTGGAGCAAGAATTAATTACCCAAAAGTATAATAATTAGCTAGTAGCAAACGTTTTTGCTAATTTTATCAATAAATAATCATGAATCTTCAAAACACACACACACAAAACCCTTGATTTAGTAGATATAACAATTTTATGATAACCTATAAATAAATTAACATAGTGCCCAAAATCAACTTCTGAATAATCATAGGAACAAAATGAAAACTGAGATGAATCTAAAGGTTTAAGATAAGAACTTGTGAACACCTCCTAGCATCTAGTTAATGCCATTAAAAACCTGGCTTCCTAAAGAACAACCCCCCTTTTCAATTCCCAAGAAGGGAGAGTCTCTAGTATTAAACAACTAAAAACACAATTATGAAAATTTATCACAATTGACTAACAATACATTAGCAAAACCCATACTAGAAACAAAATTATGTAGTTAACATTGGAACATTTAACATATAGAATAGCCTAGGATCTCATAAATGATTAAGATTGGAGGACTTACCTTATATGAGAGTATAATATGTACAAGGCCAAAAGTGGTATTCATTTAGGTTGTTCATTGTACGAAAACTTCAGCTAACTCAATGCGATTTCTGTTTGCAAAATCTTCCATTCAATCAACTGCTGAGGAAAATCATTAGCCTTTTTTAGAGAAAATATGAAGAACATTTATTTAATAAATTATTTAAGGAAAAAAATCCAAAAGATGCTTTAAGCAAGAATTATAAAGTCAATGAGCTTATTACAATTTATCTATAAATTAAAAACTTTACATGGTATTCATTCTCTTTCTAACATTAAAAAAAATATATTGAATTTGACATTGTGCTTAACATCCAAACTATTAAACACCTCATTCAAGCCCAGCAATATTCAACTTTTCAATAAACTTTCTAACAAGAAACAACTTAAAACACCACACCTAAGACCTAGCAACAACAAGATAATTATTTTTCTAACTTTTAGAATAACACAATCTGAATTGAGAAACTCATGCTTTAATCACTTTATGATAAATTTACACTTCCCTTTCTATAGTAACCTTGGGACAAAATAAATGTCTGACCTGTTAGTTACAAAAAGCAAAAATAAAGAAAACTGCACATACCCAAATTAATAAGACAATGAGTATGTTATTAATGCAAGAAAAAAAGATTAGAAAAATTCATCAAAAGAAAATGTGAAGAATGTAAACAACTATCTTTCTTATAATCTCATGTGATTCACCGTAATATGAGACAATGCAAATAGCCAAATATCGGCCCTTTGCATATAACCTTTGTCTTCTTTGGTGTAGGATTTTGCAAATGGCAAGGTTGGAAGCATTGTGAACACAAGCAAAATATAACAAGGTCATCCTTAAAACCAAATTTGAAACAGAACCCTAATATTAAAAAAAAAAAGATCCAAAAATTAAATTCCAAAAACTCAAAAGGTAAAACTCTTAAACTAAACAAATCATGGTGAAATAATAATATAAAAAAAATCTATATTCAAAGCTAGCAGATAGGAAGAAAAGATTGTATTAGTATAAATTTATGTATTATCCACAAATTAGAAAATAACATAAGCTTAAACTGGTAGAGTAGAAAAATCATTGCCAAATCATATGTTGAAAGAAGAAGCATATCTTACCAATAGTGAAATTGACAGTGGCAATAGTGCTTATAAATCAAAGGGCAACAACAATATCAAACTAATACCTTAGTACCAATTAGAGACACCATGCTACAGAGGTGGTTGAAGGCTAAAATGAGGTGATTGGAAGCATTGCGGTGATCAGATGCTAGAATAAAGGTAATTGGAGACACAGGTGGTCGAAAGATAGGAAGATGGAGATTGTGAGGTTGAAGGAGATGGTTCTCTCTAAACACCATATTGGCTCCTTGAAATATCTAATTTCCACATCTATAACTGATGAGGAGGGAAGGGAAATTAACTACTTATTATCTCAATTTTTGTTATTAATTTTGTCATTTCACTTTTTTTAAAAAATAATTTGAATCTCCTATAACATTTATTTTCGCTTTTACTTTCTTCATGAGTTTTTTTTTCTCTTCTTCCTATATTCAAATTAATTATTTTTAAATTGAGTAATGCTAACTTGTACTCTCTTATATTCACACTTTTTTTCACTTATTTTTTATATTAGGAAAAATTTGTTGATTCAGTAGTTTTTTTTCAAATAAACTAAAAAGCTTTCTTTTCAAATATAGAAAGAAGAGTGAGTGAAGAATGAATATAGAAAATTGCAAGTAACATTATTCTTTAAAATTATAAATTAATAAAAAATTGTCAAATTAGAATTGCAATAACAATTCATTTTAATTGTTATGTGAATTAACTTTCTAAAATTTTATACTTTTTATATTCTTTATAAATTAACTTATAAAAATAATTTTTAATATTATGATTAAAATTAGATAACAAATAATAAAGCATTGTGTAATAGCTATTTAGTTATATGACAATAGTAAAGTTAGAGCTCGTTTATTTGGGCTTTAAAAAAAAGCACTTTTTATGTAATGCTTCAAAAAAAATGCACTTTTAGTGTTTTTTTTTTCTTAAGCAATAAATTGGAGCTTCAGAAAAAAAAAAAAAAGCCAAATTTTAGCTTTTCTTATTACTTTTATTTTTTTTTTAAAGTTCATCCAAATGCATAAAAATTTACAAAAAAGCAGCTTTTAAAAAAAATAGCCCAAACAAACGGGCCTTTAATATTGCTAGTTAATTAATTTTAAACAACAATGAGGAAATTGTTGCCTATTAACTAACATTTAATGTCTACTTATTAAAAAGCAATGGTTTATCATTCTTATTAAATAATTTTTCTTATTCTTAGAAAAAAAAAAAGACAACAATGAAAAAAGGATTACCTTTTAGTGTTCAGGCAACATTTTTTCAACTATTGTAAAGTTGACCATTGCCGAAAGTAAAATATATTGGAGTCAAAGTTTTCACTCATTGAAAACACTAACATAGGCAAACGTAAAACTAATAATTGTTGTGTTAAAATGAATTTAAAAAATTAAAACTTAAAATTTTGTTTAACTTTTGTGAAATATAATGTAAAATAAAATTAAAATAAAATTTTAGAAAATAAAATTAACATTTTGTCATCTTTAAAATAAAACTTAACCACATATATAATAGTGCATTATATATGAATTTATAAATGATTATGTAAAAAATTTTTAGAAGCTTAAAGAGGAAAATATATTAATTTATTTGGTGTAATTTAATTTTTTATGACATAAAAAGGATATATTATGTAAAATAATTTATAAAAGCAATACAAAACATGTGTTGTCTATCAACTTAGATAATACAATAGTCATCCAAATGTTCCTTATTAATTAAGTTTAATCAATAGCTGCAAAAGTGTTGCTAGTAATAAATGTTGCAATAAGTTGTATGTTGTCTATGAATCATAATTTGGCAACAACCAATTAGGTGTTACCTATTTTATATTAAGCAATAGTTTTATTTAGTAACAGTCAATTAAGTGTTGTCTATTTTATATTAGGCAACAATATTTTTTAATATTATCTAACAAGTGTTACTTAAACCAAAAACAAAAGGTGCTATTGTCAAAATCATTGCGTATTTTAGCTTTAGGAAATAGTTTTTTAGTCATTGCCATAAGTAAAAAAATGTTGCAGTGGGTGTTGCCAAATGAGAGAAATCTTAGACAAACTGTTTATAATTATTAAATCCAAGAAACTCCTAATTTTTGTGACCGTGGTTTATCTTGGCTAGTTCTCACCATCTCAACCTTTCAAAGTTCTATGCTAATACCATCCTCTGAAATTATATGCCCAAAAAAAAATGCCACACTTTGTATCCAAAAATCACACTTAGAGAACTTAGAATACAATTGACATTCTCTTAAGGTGTGGAGGACTTTTCTCAAATATTGAGCATGCTCCTCTTCACTCTTCTAGTATTGAGGATATTGTCAATGAAGACAATTACAAACTGGTCAAGGAATGGCTTGAAGACTCGATTCATCAAGTCCATGAATGTTGTTGGTACATTAGTTAACCTGAAAGACATAACCAAGAACTCCTAATGTCTATATTAGGTATATTTTCCTTTTGAATATTCAATTGATGGTACCCTAAATGAAGATTCACCTTGGAAAAACACTTAGCTCTTTAGGTTTGGTAAAAAAGATCATCGATCATTGGTAGTGGTACTGTTCTTAATCATCATGTTGTTTAACTAATGGTAATTTATGCACAGTTGCATTAACCCATCCTTCTTCTTGACAAATAAGATTAAAGTGCTCCAAGGTAATGTACTTAGTTAGTTATAACCTTGGGTTGCAAGATTCTACAATTACAACTTCAACTCTTTCAATTCTACTAGTAACTTCTTATTGGGTGGTATAGAGATGGGTTAAGTTTCAGGTACCAAATTGATTTCAAATTTTATTTCTCTAACTGGTAGCAACTCTAGCAATTCATTTGGAAACACATCTAGTTATTCAGACACTAGTGGAACAGACTCCAACTTAGGTGTAGGCTTTTCCACATTTTTCACTAAAGCCAAGAATGTGACATCCCTTCCTCACCACTTTCCTTATTTCCATAGTTGACAATAAACTGACCTTCTCATTGCTACAATCTCCTTGAAAGATAAAAATAGGTTCATTCAGGAAGAAGAACTTAATTACCTTTTCATAGTAGTCTAAGAGAGCATAATGAGCTACTAACTGGTCCATTCCCAGAATGGCATCAACATCTGTTACTTGCAAGATCACCAAATCCACCTCCATGGTCTTTCCTGAAATGTCTGTCTTACATTTCCTAACTACAGGAGTAGCTTCAAGGCATTCTCCCACTTGGAGTCTCATATACAAATGATCACATAGTGGTGAAGTGTTCACATTCAAGTTTACAACAAATGTATTAGAAACAAAAGAGTGAGTAGCACCTTGAATCAAATAATACCCTGCAGGTCAAGAGTTAACAAATATTGTACTTGCTATTACCATGTTGGATGCTTGAGCATCTTGCTTCATTAGTGTCATGACTCTGGTAGTCCCTTGCCCTTAGGAAGTCTGTCCTCTACCTATTGATCCTCGTCCCCTTCCACTACCATCTGCTAGAGGTTATGTTGATCCTATAGATGCGATCGGTAGGGTAGTCTTTTGAGCAATTCCTTTTGCATTTAGTGTTGGACATGTACTTTCCTTGTGGGTTAGCTGACCATACCTATAACATGCTCTGTACCCTACATGCATATTCTTGAGTGAAATTTCCCAAATGTGGCTCACGCTAGGTGGTTTTGAAAATTTTCTATTTATTCTCCAAAGAGTTGAATTTCCACGAATTATAGAGAAAATTACTTTGACGTCTCATAAGTTTTGATAAGATTACACGGACCTCCTATTTAATTTCAAAACCTACTCAAAACTCTCTTGAAACATAAAAAAGTGCAACATTTAAACCTAAATTTGAATTCTTCATTAAAAAATGGTAAGAAAAGATGATTATATAGTCCAAATGTAATAATATGAGATATTCTAAGTATTTTGTGATCAAATGTATACTTTGATTATGCTCAAATGGCTAAAATATGACTAATGAAAATGTCAAATTTTGATGTAAATACAATGTTTCATTAGTTGTTTGAGCTTAATTAAACCATACATTTGATCATAAAATACTTAAAATCTCATATATTTTTATTTGAATCTATATTCATCTTTTCTCTTCATTTTATTAATGAAAAATTCAAATATGAGTTTAAGTGTAATATTTTTATGTTTCAAGAGAGATTTGTGTAGATTTTTTTTTTATGTTTCAAAGAAGGTCTATGTAGGTTTTGAAACTAAAAGGGAAGTATAGTAATTTTATTAGAACTCAGAGGAAGTCAATATATTTTTCTCTAAATTATAATTTAATAACATTTCTTACGCTACAATTACTAACAACTCAAACCTACTTCATTTCATTCTAAGCTCGAACAAAATGAAAGAGTTTGCACTCTTAGCCATTCTTCTATTCCCAGTATCAATAACACTATCTTCAGCTGAATTCCAAACATTTAGCAGTTTCAGCATTGACCTTATCCACTGTGTCTCACCATTATCACCATTCTACGACTCCTCAATTTCCTCTTCAGACCTCACAAGAAACGCAGCCCTACGTTCGATTTGTCGAATCTACAATTTCCGACTCTCCAGCGACGGAAAAGATGCCGATGAATCTGTCATAATCCCAAATGAAGGAGATTACATCATGAAAATCTTAATTGGAACACCACCTGTGGAGTCTCTTGCCATAGCAGAAGCAGGAAGTGACCTGATTTGGGTTCAATGCTTGCCTTGTGAGCAGTGTTATCCACAAAATGCTCCCATTTTTTATCCCAAGAAATCGTCTTCTTACAATGTGATTTCTTGTGATTCACAGTCTTGTTCATCCTTGAACACTTATGCTTGTGGAGGTTCAAGGAAATGCAGGAAATGTCAGAACTAGTTTGTAAAATTAGTATATATATGTGTGGTTGAACTTTTATGTTAGAACTAGTTGTAAAATTAGTAATTACCACAGGAAATGTTGATTTATGATTAAATTAAAGACGTGTTGATTCAGGCTTTTATTTTTATGAATATAATTGAAACAATTAAACAAAAGATCAAGAATATGCAAAATGATAAATAAATTTATCTCCTACCAAATTTCTTAACTTCTCCTTATTATTTAGAGAAGTTTTTGCGAAGAGATTATCAGATTGTTGGCTATTAATTTTCTAGAGTATTTAAATAAATCTTTGGAGCATTTTGTCATTACCTTTTACGCAAATAGTGAGAGCAAATTTGCACAATGTTCTACACGATTTAAATACACCATCTTTATTTATCATTAATTTTCTTTTAAGTTCATCAATCTTAAATAGAATTATTGTTTGACTTCATCTAATCTTTTTGGTATATTTTTTCTATCAGGTACTATTACTCATTTGGGGATCAATGTTTCACTGTAGGAGAATTGGCCAGTGATACAATACGTTTTGGTTCATCTGAAGGCCAAGAAGCTGTCAATAATTTTCCTAACTCTCTATTTGGGTGCGGGCATGACAATAATGGGAAATTCACAAACACAAGCACTGGCCTTGTTGGCTTTGGTGGTGGCCTTTTATCTTCAGTTTCACAGCTTGGTTCACAAATTGACCACAAATTCTTCAATTGCTTACTTCCCTTATCTTCAAAATCCACAAGCAAACTCAAGTTTGGAAACAGAGCAACAATATCTGATGAAAATGGTGTCGTTTCAACCCCTTTGGTCTCCAAATCTCCATCCACCTATTACTACCTCAATTTGGAAGGAGTCACCATTGGAGGAAAGGAAGAGCAAAACAATGACAACAGTGATGGAAACATTATTATTGATTCCGGGACAACACTTACTTTGTTTAAACCAAATTTCTATGGAAGTTTTGAATCTGCAGTGAAAGAAGCCATTGGAAAAGATCATGAGCCAGTTCAAGATCCACCAGAACCATTCAGTTGGTATTATGAAGATGATGGGTATATAAGGGCAACCACTGATGTGACATTTCATCTTTCTGGGGCAGACCTTAATTTGAAGAGAATAAACGCATTACTGCGTTGGAAAATAATTTGGTTTGCATGCTGATTGCCCCCAGTGAGAGATTTTCAATATTTGGGAACATGGCACAAGTTAACTTTGGGGTAGAGTATGATCTTCAAGAGAATAAATTTTCTTTTGCTCACAGTAGAAATTAATTAATAAGCCTCTTTTGTGTGATTTTTCTTTAAAAAAAATCTATTTAATTTGTTATTAATGGGAAATAAATGAACCTGAAGTTGTCAAAATATTTGTAGGGCAACAATTTTTTGTGGCCTTTGATCAATAGGAAAGGATATGATAATTATAGGATACATGTGGTTTTATGGAGGTTAGTTGCCTACTATGTTGACAATACTTCTTGTACTACCAAAGGAAAACTAAGTATTTATCATTATCGGAGATCTTTCTTTTCTTTTTCAAATATAGTGTTTTTTTTTTTTTCCACAAGAATGTTTTAGTGATGGATGTAGAACTCAAGTGATGGGAGTCAAAATTTAAATTTCAATAGATAAAAAATAAAATCATATTATGAATATTATTAAATGATTTTTTTAATAATATAATTAAAATTGGGGTAAAGTTTGTGCTTAAAAATGTTACAAGTTTTGATGAATTTTCAACATAAAATTTATAATTTATATATAAAATCATGTAAGTTTTTTATAACAAATAAATTTTTTTACAAATTCTATGCGTAAAAGTATATAAAAGTTACAATTTTATTAACTAAAGTTACATAAGAAATTAAAATTTTTTTTTAGCTTTTTATCAAAAAAATCACAACTTTTAATAAAAAAATATGAAAAATATGAAGACCTTTTACTAAAGTCTTAATATTATGTACTAATACAAAATTTTTTAACTACGTGCCGAAACACTACCCTTTTAATAACATTAGCCTGGATCCGTCATTGAAAGCACTTTGGAGAAAACCATAGACATAAGAAAAATGAAATTCGGAAAGCGCGCGGTTATGCTGTAATAGGCATTTTTTAGAGCTAAGTATTTTTGGCTTCAAAGTAAGCATTATTTTGAATCAGTAATTTTTTGGCTTTGTTTTAATAAGATAATTAAAATAGGGGTAAAGTATGTGCTTCAAAATGTTACAAGTTTTTATGAATTTTCAACATAAAATTTATAATTTATATATAAAATCATGTAAATTTTTTATGACAAAAATAGTTTTTTTAACAAATTTTATGTGCAAAAGTATATGAAAGTCACAATTTTATTAACTAAAATTACATAAAAATATTCAAAAAATTTTAGCTTTTTTTATCAAAAAAGCCACAACTTTTAATAAAAAAGATATAAAAAATATGAAGACCCTTCACTGAAGTCTTAATATTATGTACTAATACAAATTTTTTTAACTCCGTGCCTAAACACTACCCTAGTAATAACATTAGCCTGGATCCGTCATTGAAAGCACTTTGGAGGAAACTATAGATACAAGAAAAATGAAATTCGGAAAGGGCGCAGTTATCAGTTTATTTTAGAGCCAAGCATTTTTAGCTTCAAAGTAAGCATTATTTTGAATCAGTAATTATTTTGGCATTTGCGACATATATAAGCTCTTCAAATGGAGCGTAGCTAAAGTTGTTTTCCTCCTTTTGTTAAATTTTTTCGTGTGATCTTCAAGAATCCAATTGTTTCATTTATGATCTGTTTGGAAAAAGGAAAATGAGAAAGAAAACTAGAAAACAGATAATTGGCTAGGGATTTACTTCCCTACTTCTTCAAAGGGAGTGTTGACTGCAAGACAAGAATAAAATAAGAAAAATATGGCCTTGAATCTGATTTCTTCAAGTAGAACAGAGAGACAAAGAAGTGTAGTTGCAGGGAAGAAGCTAGAGTTTTTTTTTTTTTTTTCTAAACACAGCAGAATACTATTTCTTATTCCTTCACTTTTAAATTGATAAGAACATCCGTAACATATATACAAAACAAAATATCAAGCAAAGCCATCATTACATATCAAGAATTTTCTATAAAAGCAATTTTATAGCAGTCACACCACACTAAACCATAAAATATAAACTATGGTTACAAAATAACTAAACAAACACTTAAAAGTAACTAAACTTGGAATAACTAGAAAAAAAGTCAACCACTAAAATTATCCTCCTTGAAGCTTTTCTTGATAATCCAAGTTGCAGCATCAGATTCAAATCTTCCCTTGGGAAGCGGGTTGGTAAATATGTCTGCTAGCTGACCTTCTAAGTAGCAGTAAACTAATTCAATGTTTCCAGCCTTTTCCACTTCATGAATGAAATGATACTTAACCTTGATGGGCTTGGTCTTTCCATAACTCACTGGATTTTTTACCATTGCTACTGCAGATTTATTATCATAGAAGATCTCTGTAGCTCCCAATTTTTCTTGCTTCAAATCTTTCAATATGTTTCTAAGCCAAATGGTTTGATTCACTGAGTATCATGCCCCAACAAGGGAAATGTGACCGGCATAGAAAACCATACAATGATAACTTCCTACAAGCCTATCTCTATATGTTGACACATACCACCCCTTGCAAGTTCAACTTGAGCTTGCTAATAAAGGGACTTCCCTTTCAACGGGCTTTTCATCATATAAAACTACAAGGAAGAAAAGACCTCAACTTTTAAGAAAAATTATATTTTTATAAATATTTCAAAATGCTTTTATAGACAATTTGACTACATTAGAATCTTTCATAAAACCTACAATTTAGAAGACTCTGCAGTATGCAATAATACATTCACTTGAATTTATGTACATATGAGACCCCTTTTTTGCTGTGAATTAACTCCTCAAAGATTCTATCTTCGACCTTCGCCATGAAAGTGCATCCGGTAATGGAGGAATTTAGCCACCTAAAATAATTTTTAGTTTTCAAAACATATAGATACACAGAGTTTTAAGGAAACCCAGTAAGTAATCAGTTGCTACCTTAAAATGTTATTTCTAATTGTATTTTACTGAAGGAACATACCTTAGTTCTAAGGCATATTACACATTGCTATTAAAATTTCATACTATCAATCAAATCCCAAGGGCTATGTCAGTTCATTCTTCGAATTCTTGTTACTTGAAGATAGGATTTGAGTATAACCATAACTACGGAATAACGACATTTATCCTATCTAATTACTACGGTCCGCAAGATCTATACACTCAAGCCAAAATGTATTTAATTCTTCTTATCAATGAGCAACAGGAAAACACCAACTCTAGTGGAAATATGGAATTCTCCACTCAAGGACAAGTAAACCTCATGGTGGTTCCCATTTAAACAAAGGACACCACTTTTGCAATTTTGAACAAGGCGAGTAAGTTTTTCCAAACTTTCATAAGCGATTTATTTTGTTGTCTTATTCATTCAGTCTAGAAGCCACATATGTCAAGTAATCAATCTATGATTCATTCTAGTTTATAACCCAACCAATAAGCATTCTTGTAATCAATATTCCTAACCAATTTAATAGACATTATTTCAAAGTATTACGAGAGTGAGATATTTCCAGAAATTTTCTACGAGTATTTAAAACACATTGAGCAGATCACTACATTACAAGGCCATTTAGCCTTTCCACAAATTACAGGCCATTTGGCCATTTCACAACAATACAGACCATTCGGCTAGTTCATACATAACACAGCAACCTACCCACACACATAGGCCCTAAGACCTTACATTCCCAAGCACACAAAACATTCAGCTTTCACAAACACATTTCAACATGAACGAATTAATATTCAACATCAATCATTCTTTATTTAAAACAATAGGAAATGACATATTCAAGAACAAGCACTCATCCAATAAACTTTCTATATGCTCATACAATTAGGGTCTAAAGTAGGATTCTCCAAGTAACTTATCAATCTTATTACTTTTCTCAATTCTTCCCCATAGCACCTTATCACTCCATCATGTTAACCTCCCATTGTCACTCCATCAAGTTAATGGCCATATTATATGATTTCAATATACATATATATAGGATAATTGAAGAACCCTCTTCATGTCCCTTTTTGTTTTCCATCCATAATATATAAACGAAACAATGTTATTTCAACAACTAGATACTCAATCACACAAGATTCAATTAACTTGCCAATCATAGCAAAAAGGGACTCTCAGCACCTAAAGAATTTGAAACTTTAAGACAACAGAAATTCATTCATGCCGCAAGCATATACAATCTGCCCAAGATTCAAAGAAATTCCTATCATGCATTAGAGAGGGCTCATGGCCCATCACCGAGAGAAGGTACCACCATAACATTGCATAAAACACTTACCTTTTTGTTAAGATACCTACAACATTCTATTTGCAATTTATATCTTTAACATAAATAATACCAACTCAACCATCAATGACCTTTGCTCAAGCATATTTCCCTCTGGAGTGGGAGGCATACACCCAAGGAAACTAAGGTAATCTCATACATTTCCATCACATAGCAAAAGCAAAAGAAACAAGACAGCATCCCCACTGGCTATGCTGCCTCCTTTCTCACAAACTTGCTATTTGGCTTTCATATACTGTATACTAGTTGTTTGGCCAGCACCCTTATGCACACTGGCCATTTGGCCAGCATACACAAACAGTAGGCCGTTAGCCATCACACACACACACACAACCGGCTGGTGGCCATCACACAGAAACAGCAGGTCGTTGGCCATCACACACAAAACAGGAATGCATTTTTAATTATACTTAACAAGACACAATTTAAACTATAAGAAACAATAGCAGTCAAGAAACAACTACTCACTCACAATTTATTGTATTCAAATCCAATATGTTCACTGATTTCTTTCCAATCATCTCAATGGCACAAAGCAATAAATATTTAAGGCTACACTAGGTCATAATAACACAGCACATAACAGAATAGTAAGATAATAAAAGTAGTGAGCAATTTACTCACCTCAAAGTGAACCTTGGAAGCTAACATCTAAGTTCCAAGAAAATGGGTAGCTGCAATTTAGGGCTCAGCTTACAATTTAAGTCCAATTGTATAAGACTACATTATACAAGTGCAGAAATATTTACAATTTTATTTATGAGAATCAAGCTAACTAAATTGGAAGCCTCCTACCAAATTTTCTGGTTCAGCTGCAGAAAGTTTTGCTGCTGTTTAGCTTGATTCTCAGTGGGTGTTAACATGCACAGCTAGTTCTAAAGCACAATTTATCACTGTTAGTCACAACAGGACTTAGGGATTGTAGCAAGCTAGCATTGAATAGTTAGGAATTTTCTTAATAGAAACATAATAAGTAGTTTC
>JANHAO010011337.1:0-17039 GCA_026873985.1 Saraca asoca | reverse complement strand
AATAAAGCTTTTCAATTTGGTCCTTGCCGCAACTTTCATTTAAGTCCTTTTCATTTTCAAGTTTTATTTTAAATTTCCCTTTTTACTTTCTTAATTTTTTTTAGGTGTTACATTATAACTCTTGGGACCCTCAGTTGCTACACTGTATTAACTTGAGATGTATTATCCACCTTCATTTTTTAACATTATGGTGCATCTAGCTGTTCATTTGATGAGAAAGGGGCACTGATTTATTTGAGGTAGATGTACCCATTTGAACGTTATATGAAAATCCTAAAAGGGTATATGAGGAATCAACATCAGCCTAAAGGATGTAGTATTGAAGGTTACATAGAGTTTTGTAGTGAATACTTATTAAATATAGAAGCTATTGGAGTTCCTAAGTCTCATCATGAGAGAAGAATTGTAGATAAGGGTACACTGAGGACTTGAGTAGTGAGCATCAGTCGTGAAATGCGGGTACAAGCACACCTTTACATCCTTCATAATGATGAAGAAGTGGAGCCTTACTTGGACAAGCATATGACCCGTACAAAAGATCAAAATCGTGGAAAGAATGAATAGTAGGTAAAAGTTGAACACAACCGCTCCTTCATCACTTAGTTCCAAAATCAAGTTCATTTTTGGTTAATACAAACATTGAATGATGTTTATTAGGTTACAAGATGGTTAACCCATATACCTTGTTTGGAGGTCTTATCTTATTGTGGATATAACATCAATGGGTATTTTTCTACACAAAAGGGGATGATACGGGAACATTATGCAAAATAATAGGGTTACTTTGATGAGTCAGTCAATATATGTTTCTAGTTTCAAAGATAAAAACCCTGTGTACATGAATATATCATTTTACAAAGTTATTGAAGACATATGAGAGCTTGAATACATCAAATTTAGGGTGCCTATGTTTTGATTTAAATAGGTTGAAAATAACAATGACATCTGATTTGATGAGTTAGGGTTTACATTGGAAAAGGTCATAAGGGAAAATCATTCGTAATGGCATCCCGAGCAAAACATGTTTTTTATATCATAGAACCAACTGATAAGAAGTGATCTATAGTTCTTCAAGGGAAAAAGATAGATTATTAGTAATGGGGATGAAAAAGACATAAGTAATAATATTAAGGAAAGCCCTCCTGTCTCTTCAAGACTACCTTTGGTGAATGATGAAGATAACTTGGAAGAGTTTTACGTATAAAATAATCATAATGAAGGGATTTAGGTTGAAGATCTTCCTAGAGAAAAAAAAAATTAGGAAGAATTGAAGGTAATTAATTATATGTTCATTGAATATGTCGGCAACTATATAATTTTTAATTTAGATGCTTATACTTGATATATTATATATTTATTGTATATATGGGCAGCTAACTATATAATTTTTAGTTTACATTCTTATACCTTATTATGTGTTTAATAGTATATGTAGGCAACTATTTAATTTTTAGTTTAGATACTTATATTTGATTATGTATTTATTGTATATATAAATAACTATTTAATTTTAACATATTAATTTTTTATAAACTTGCAACACTTTGAAGGAAATCAAAGCCCTTACACTTAGGAAGAAATTGACAACAATTTGAGACCAATGGTTGGGATTTCTCTGATTCAATTCAGTAGAATAATTTATAAATTTGTTGTTAATTTGACATATTTTGATTTTAATTAGTTTTATAATGTCTTGAATTTTTTGTTGATCGAATAAAATGTTTAAAATTATTGAAATTGAGATTGTGCTAGATGATTGGAGGTTTTGGTTCGATTGTTCTTTATGCAAAAATGCATATATTAGCAAGTTTCTATAAAATGGTAGCTAGCAGCAGATTTCTATAAAAATATAGCTAGTAGCATGTATTTTTTTTTAGAGAAAAGATGTCAATTTTATCTAAAAATTGACATCTTTAGTAGGTGAAACAATATCAATTTTTTATACAAAATTGGCATTTTTAGTGATTTTTCACGTCGATCCCCATAACTTAGTCAATGTTGTAACTTTTTTAAAAAATTATTTCATCTTGATTTTTTATTAAACAAAGATGTGTAAAAAAATCTTCAAATGAAAATACGTCGATTGTAGATTACAATTCGATGTCTTTTCTTGTTTTACACATCAGTTAAAAATCCGACATAAATTGTTCTAACATATATCGTTAATCAAATAGACATTAGTTTCCAAATCGATGTAACATGTGTGACATAACTAACGTATAAGTGTGTTTATATGGTAGAGTAACAATTTCAAAGAGTTTTATATATGTTAATATTGAATCACATGTGATAAGTATTCAAAGAAATATTAAAATAATAGCTTAATTATAAAATTTGATTAATTGTAAATAATTTTCTTAAATATAATATTATTTTTTTTATTATTCTAATATATAAATTGAACTAAGTTCATATTATAACTTCCCTCAAACAGAATATTGAAAATCTTAGGGTTTGTATGCTTTATTTGTTTTCTATTTTCATTTTCATTGAAATAGAAAACTTTTATGAAAATATGTTTAGATGGCTTTTACCTTTTTCATTTTAAAAATAGAGACTTCTTGTTTCTTAAAATTAAAAAAAAATAAAAAGATATTTTCTATATTTCCATTTCTACAAGGTGATAATTTTGACAATATTTAAACATATTATAGTAAACTTATAAGAGTCACTACTATCATTATCTACTTCTACTCATCAACAATCTTCACCTTTACTACCACTATTACAACCAATTATCACAACCTACGATCCACCGACACTTCATATAACAACCGTATCCACGTGTCGGAAACGCTTCCGACACCGACACTTATTGACACCGAGACAAAACATGTCGGGGTCGTGTCCATAATTTTAAAAAGTTCAGACATCCGTTCCCTATTTCGACACGCATGTCAAGCTTGATTTCTACCTTATTATTTGTTATGTCATGTTATTTAATATTATAAGTACTTATTTTCATATAAAATAATAATAATTACAATATATATATATAAATAAGCACAATATTTTTTAATATTTACAAATATATCCTTATATTTTTATTATTTACATGTATCCCCCATGTGTCGGTGTCCTATATTTTTTGAAAATACCGTATCCCCATATCCGTGTCCACGTTTTCCCGTATTCGCGTGTCGGTATTCATACAACATAGATTACAACTGTCCAACTCCTCCACCAACATCACCCATCGTCACAATTATGATCAATAATCCAACCTCCACTCTCATCGCTCACTTTCTCCATCACCACACACTACTTAGTCGCTTACACCCACCATTCACCATTATTATTAACTTTCACCTTCATTGATATTTATCTAAATCACCATCTAGAATCATTGTTATTTCTATCACCACTACCCACATTACCATAATCAGCTATCAACTATCTTATAAATATTTTTTCAAGATAAAAATAAAAATTATATTTGAATAAATATTAATAATATTTTTTAAAAAAAATCTAAAAATGAAAATTATTTTCAAAAAATAAAAAGGGAAAATGTAAACAATTTTCATAAATCAAATGCACCCAATTAACACATAGAACTTTAACAGGATCTTAAGTTAGTGATCACTGAGAAAAAAATTAGTTGGTCATGTGACTAACGACCAAATGATTAGTGATATTTTATATCTTAGGTAAGTTATATGATTTGTATATTTTTTTGATGGGGGAATTTTGTTAATTTTTCTTTCAATAATTATCAACTTAAATTTTCAGTGAAATTTGATGTATTAATTAGGATATTTTATTTTCAATTTGATAGAATTATCAATTTGAAACCAATTAATCTAAATTTATTTATAAGAAAGAATCAAAATAAAATATTAATATATAAGAAAGGTTATCTATATTAGGGAGATAAAATTGTGATTAAGCTATTGTAATGATATGAGCCATTTCAATTCACGGAATAGATTTCACGCTGAATTTCAACATATGTACCACGCTCCATCATTGAGTTATCCCCTTATAACTCATTTTTATCAAGTCAAGTTTCAATTTTTATATATATATCAACGCGCCATTATAACTTTGTTTCAATTATTTTTATTTAATAATTTTTTTTCTTACGTCCATCCATATCAAGTCAAGTTTCAATTTTTTTATATATATCAACGTGCCATTATGACTTTTGTTGCAAGTATTTTTATTTAATAATTTTTTTTTTCTTACGTCCATCCATGGTTGATCAGCTTATGGACTTAAATCTTCCCATTGCTGGTGTCACGTGTGGGGAAAATTCATCCCTGCCAACTTTTGGTCGAAGGGCACAAACAATTGGCCAATCAAAAACAAAGTCAGCAATTCCTAATTAGAATTTGACTCTGACACCCACCCAGAAGCCTACAAGTTAGTTATCAATTTGCCGACATACTTCCACGGTCAATTTGAGTTCATTTTTTTTTTTCAAGTTCATTTCAGCAAAAAAATGTGTATGGTTCTTTGCACATTTATCCGCATGTAGCGGAGAAAAAGACGCATCAAACAATCTGGGAAAAGATATAGGAATAATTATATTTGATATTTATAATTATTAATTTTTATAATTAATTTTTTAATTTTAGATAAATAATAAATTATATTTATATAAAATCTTTTTTATAACTTTAGAAAGAATTTAACTATTATATTTTATCGATATGAAGATAAAAACACAAATATCATGATCATAAACTCTTAATAATATTAGACAAGCAAATTCAAAATACATTTTTAAATTTTAATATAGTTAGGTTTAATATTTATAAGTATTAATTTTTATAATCAATTTTCTTAACTTTTGATGAATAATAAATTACATCTACATAAGATTTTTTTTATCACTCCAAGAGGAATCTAAGTATTTTATTATACCAAAATAAAAATAAAAATATAAAGATCATAATCATAAGTTTTATTACTTTTATTGAACAAGCAAATCATTTTAAAATAATTAAAATATTTTAAAATAAAAAAAATAAAAAAAATAATACACGAGTTAGATCGTTTTCAAATTTAAATTACAAGATTTTTATATTATAATTACTTTTTTTCATAAAATTTTGTGTTAAATTGAATATGTTTACATTTTCAAATATCTCACAAGATAAATATTAGATGTTAAATATAATTAATTAAAATTAAAAAATAATAATTATAAAAATAAATGATTATAAATGTTAAATATAATTATTCTAAAATTAAAAGAAATAATTTATATTTTTTCAATAAATTAACAAATTTGGTACGGAAAAGGTTACGTACGGTATCCGAGAAAACAGTTGCAATCAACCAACAATATGATAGACCGGACTTCTGTTATTCTCCACGTTTTATTGTCTGGTCTCACAACTTTTCGCAAAAATAATTGAGTTCATTGTAAAGCTCATGAATCGTATTAGAAGAAGTGGAAATATTACATTAAAATTGACGTAGATCAGGAATTATTATAGATTTAAAGTTGATCTTTAATATATTATTGTTCATGTTAAAATCAACAATTCCAAAAACTTTCTATGATATATAATTTATTTTATCTTAATTCTTCGGCACAACAAATTAATTGCTGTTTTAATTTTATAACCTAATCAAAATAATTATCATTCTAATTTTTCAATCCAAACAAATCAATAAATTAATGTTAATTATAATTTTTAAAATTAATTATAGAGAAATTCAATATTTACAACAATAATATATCTGAAAAATTTTCATTTCTTATCAATAAACTGTATATCTCAGTTAGTTGGTAATTCTAAATTAATCAAAATTAATTTTAAAATGACATGAAAAATATTATTTTTTCATGTATAACCAAAATAAATATTAATAGTTCATTACAATTATAAAATAAATTTAAATTCATTATAATAAAATAAAATTCATATTCTATTTTAAAATATGTTTAAATTAGTTAATTATCAACTAATTAAAATAAATAAATTACAAGGACTTTAGCTTAGTCACATAAGGAAATATTATTTTTCTATTTATAATTAAAATAAATATAAGTATTTTATTATAATTATAAAAAATAAAATTCTTTTTTATTTAAAAAATTGTTGAAATTATTAATAATTAATTAATCAATCAAACTAAAATAATTACAAATTATTTACCTTAGTCAATTAAACTTGAAAAAAAAGAGGTATTGATTTGATATGACTTTAATTAGCTGAGGTGAAAAGTAGAATTTAACACAGAGTTGACATAATAAAATTTTAAATAACTCACGTTATTGGGCACATTCACACATTAACAGAATTTTTCTTAAATGTAAATAAACTTTATGATTGATTTAATATTAAATTTCTAAGAGTTAAAAACTTGTATAACAAATTCTCAAGAATATAATCAAGCCATCCAAATATCAAATGATTTATTTAACGGTCAATTATCATTTAAATATTTAGCATGAGACTGTCTAAAATAATTAGTAATGTACCAAAGTCTTGACCTATAACTAAATATAAATATGTTAATATTAGTTATAAATTAGTTACTGACCAAATAATTGTAATTTCATCTTACACTATAATTTAAATTTAAGAGAAGAAGAAAGTATTATGATTCTTTCATGCATTTTTTTACATGTGTAATGATTTTATCTACTGAATATACATTATTTAAATTTATATTATATAATTTTATGTATAAAAAACCTTACCGCCCGCTTAATAGGTCATAGACTTAGGTTTTAATTAACTTGGCCAATCCTATTTCTTAAAGCAGGTCAAAATTTAAATTCAAACTTATTATATTGTATAAATAAATTAGATAAGACCAAAAATACATCAAGGTCTAATTTCACCCCTAAATAATATTGATAAAAAAAAATATAATGATAAATATATAAAAAAAAAGATAAAGATAAAAAGTTGAGTTGAAACACTGCAAGTAAGATAGTCTTTCAGTACATCCAGGACCAGGATTCAGCAGCCTAAATTTTAGTCAAATAAAAATAAAAATAAAAATAAAAATAATAATAATTGAAGAAAAGAGATAGAAAGAGACCTTGAGTTATCCTCCTAACCGTCAATCAATTCTCCCTATAAATAACGTCCAACATTGGAGGGAGATACAAGAAAGCCGATCTGTTCTAAAAGTATAGTGTGTTTTTCTCCATAGGTCTGCGTTTGTTCTTCCTGTTTTCCTTTTCATAATTTCCTCTACCATCTTCCAAACATATATTCTTCATTATTTTCTTCTTCTGAGTTTAACGCAGACGTAATTTGCAGGTTTACGTGAATAGTGGTAAAAAGATGAAGATAGGTTTAACAAGGAAACGAGGTTTCTTCCTCCGATGGTTTTCAGTTACTGTGCAGCTGTCTTTCTTGTTTGCTGCTTCTTCTGAGATGATTTCATCTGGGTTCTTTCTCTTATTCCCTGCTGCTTTGCCTTTTTTTCTTTTTTCTTTTTTTTAATGATATCTCTATATGGCTAAGAAAATAAAACTGAGACATCAAAATCACCTCAATTTACCAAATTTGTTGATTAAGTTTTTTTTTAAAAAAAAATTGAAAATAATTCTCTTCCTTCCTGTGAAGAAAAAAAAAAAATCTCTAGGATGTTTGTCAATATGTACAAACAACTTCTTTTACTTTTAAAATCTATCAAACATGTAAATAAAAAATCAATTCTATCATATTTAATTGGTTGATTTTTGAAATTAGGTAAACATCCATATTTTATAATCTATCCCCACTAACCTAACATAGTATTGATAGAATTTCTTGAATTCACACCACAAATAAGAAGTCTGAAAATTTTCATCTACTAATTTTGACTTTTATCGTAATAACATATTTTACTCGTATACTTTCATCTTTTAGTTATTATTATTTTTTTAACATATTTCCTATGGCAGCAAGAGTTTGGGGGAGACAAAATCAACATCAACAGGTCCTGCAGTCAAACTCAACGTAGCACATAACCAGGTTACAAGAATTCCCATCCAATTAATTATTGTTAAAATAATTATACATATTATTTACAAAAAAAACTTGCTGCAGTTAAATTTTCATAATTTATCGTTTAAAAGTGATATTTTGGGTTTTTTTTTTTTTACACATTAACGAATGGTTAATTAAATCTTCAGGTGGTGATGGAAAATGGGCATATCCGCGTTACTTTGTCAGTTCCCGATGGTAATGTCCTTGGAATTTCATATGATGGATTTGAACCAATCGATAATGTGCTCGAACCTCATAACAAAGCTGATGATAGAGGGTACTCACATTGTTACATTTACAAGATTTTTATTTTTATATGATGTGATATTTTTATTTATTAATAGTGTAAAAAATTTTACCTTAATAATAATTAAATTTTGTCAAAAAAAATTAATGAAATAAAGTCCAGTATAAAATTTTTTGAAGGTGCAGGCCATATTTTAATTGAAAATATTAATTAACGCGTTCCTATTTGCAGGTATTGGGACGTTGTTTGGAATGAACCAAATGGTAAAAGTAAATATGAGAGGTAATTATTTTCCTTCTTAATTTTATTATTTTGAGACAGAATAATTTACATATTATTATTCATTTTATGAAATATAAATTTAATTTATCATCTAAATGATTTATTTATATCTTTTATATAGAGTTCAAGGGACTAAATTTTCGGTTATAGCGGCCAACGAAGATGAAGTTGAAATTTCATTTTCAAAAACATGGGATTCGTCCATGCGTGGTTCCAGTACGCCCTTCAGCATAGACAGGAGGTATATTCTAATTTTACTTTTTTTTTTCCATCATTTATGTAATTATATATTTTATCATTAAACGATAATAATCTTGTTGGCAGAATTAACTAAACACATATTAATTAATTATAAAATAAATCCAATTTTGCAGGTATATTTTGCAAAGAGGGAGTTCAGGATTTTATACATATGCCATATTTGAGCGCTCGGAAGGATTTCCTGCTGTGGAGGTTGGTGCAATTAGGACGGTTTTCAAGCTTCGCAAGGACAGGTAACTAGCTCGAAGTGCACAAGACCTTTTATTTTCTCTTGTGGTTCTAAATTATGATTAAATTTTGTAATTATAATTTATCACAATTTTATTAATCATAATATAATTATAATTCTTTTTCTTTTGTTAATCATAAGTAATTATTTTAAACTGTAATTATATATGGGAAAGTCCTTTGAATAAACAAATATAAATAAATCTAATTAATGAAAAATGAATGGGACAGGTTTCACTTCATGGCTGTATCAGACGATATGCAGAGAACAATGCCAACTGCGGAAGATGTATCAACTGGCCAACGACTTGATTATCTTGAAGCAACACTCTTAACCAACCCAAGTAACCCTAAACTGCTAGGAGAGGTAACTCTTTGGCTCTACAATTCCTTCTTTGTCTTTCTCTCTCTTAATCCTGCTCTACTATTGCAATTCTATAGGTTACAAATGTCAAAAAAAAAATAAAAAGAAAAAGATTTCGACCATCGCAAAATAAAATTCTATTATAATTATAATATTAAAATTATGAATCGCGATTTAATATCGTAATTTTAATATGGGCTTCTTTCTTACCTTTAAGGTGGATGACAAATATCAATACTCAAGGGAGAACAAAGACAACAAAGTTCATGGCTGGATTGGATATCATGGCAATACATCCACGGGCTTCTGGATGATAACACCCAGTAATGAGTTCCGAGCTGCTGGGCCTTTCAAGCAAGAACTCACCTCTCATACTGGGCCTGTTACTCTCAATGTAAGTCCAACTCCTCTGGCCCAATTGAACTAAATGTAATTCTTTTACACTTGTAATTAATTAAAATTTAATAAACTAATTTTTACGGGCAGGTGTTTGTTAGTGCCCACTACGCTGGTGGAAAGGAGTTAGACATGGCATTTGAAGAAGGAGAGACCTTTAAGAAGGTTTATGGCCCTCTTTACATCCACTTAAACGCTGCTGTCTTCTATAATGGAAGACATGATCCAAATTTACAGTGGTCGGATGCTGTACAAAAAGTACTAATTTCCTCTTAATTCTATAGAATTAGTATGCTTAATTGTTGCAAAATATTATTAATAAAATTTCTTCAACAATTTTAATAATCAAATTGCTTACTTCAACAGATGACAGAGGAAACACAAAAATGGCCCTACAGTTTCCCTCGATCCAAAGATTACTTGTCCTCCAAGCAACGAGGAACTGTATCTGGACGATTATTAATTCAAGACAGGTATATTTTGATAGAAGCTACTATTAACAGACATAACATTTTTACATTATTCTTTGCATTTTAACACATGACACTAGTGTTTTAAAACAAAAAAAATTGTTCTAAGACAATGTTACACTCAAAATATTGTAGTTTTTTAAACTTACGGCAATCTAAAGGTTTTTAATCTCCTTATATCCATTTTTTTTTTTTTGTAATTTTTCACTATTGCAATTACATTTTTAAATTCTTATATGACATAATTTGAATTAAATTTATCTGTTTAACTCAAAAAGTGAGATACATACAAGTGCATGAGAGAGATTATGCAAGAATAAAACTATTCATTATGATGCATTTTTTGAGATGTTTGTTTGCTTTACCAGGTATGTGAGAGGAGGGAGATTTCTATATACTGACAAAGCTTATGTTGGTCTAGCTCTCCCTGGGGAGGCAGGATCATGGCAGAGAGAATGCAAGGTATAAGTCTACTCCAAAGTCCAAAAGAAACTTAGTTTCCTGTAGAGCTTGTCAGCCAGAAAAAAATAATAATAATGTGAAATATGCAAAACTTGCAGGGTTATCAATTCTGGACTCAACCTGATGAGAGAGGCTACTTCACAATAAAAAATGTTATGCCTGGAGTTTACAATTTGTATGCATATGTTCCTGGCTTTTTTGGTGATTACAGACATCATGAGACTATTACCATCACAGAAGGTACAAATCTCTTTGGATATTATCTGCACTACACAGAATTTCATTTGGTATCAACAAGTACAATTAAAGATGATTTAGACAATGATACTTGTAACTTATAATTAGTCTCAACTTTTCTTAACATATCGAATTCAAGTCATATCACGTATGAATTTATGCAGAAGTATTCACCTTAATTATATCTAAGCCCTGCTTACTTACTGACATTTTTTTTATATATTGTAGGAGGTTTTATTGATTTGAGTTCATCAGTTTTATTTAAACCTCCAAGAAATGGTCCTACGATTTGGGAAATTGGCATTCCAGATCGTTCAGCTGCAGAGTTCTACATACCAAATCCCGATATTGCACGTGAAAACAGATTATACAATGAAAAACCAAAACACAAGTTAGTTCAGTTCTTTGTCTAGAATTTTTAGTTAGCTGTTGTTGATTACACTTTTCCTTTTCTTTACTCAGATTTTTTTTTTTTCCTTTTTATCACTTTGACAGGTTTAGGCAATATGGGTTGTGGGAACGTTACACTGACTTATATCCAGAAAACGATCTTGTTTACACTGTTGGTGTTAGTAATTATAGTAAAGATTGGTTCTATGCTCAAGTTACCAGGTATTTTGATCCATTTTGATGATACAATGAAGCTAGTTAATGTTGTTAAGTTATTTTACTTATTTATGTTTGAGGTTATTCTTAACTTTGAATACCAATTGATGCAGAAAACTAAAAGATGGCAGATTCAGTCCAACAACATGGCAAATTGTCTTTGATCTCCCTTTTGTCATGAGAGGAAACTACACACTACAACTGGGCTTGGCATCAGCAAGTTATTCCAACTTGGTGGTACGTATGATATAATATCTCACCGCCCGTAAAAAACTAGTTACACAATTAATAGATTTACATTGATCAATTTATAATTAAATAAATGTGTGTATTTTATAATCACTTATGAGAATTTAAAATGAAAATTGTATCATATAAAGTGACTGTAATATTATAATTATCTATCATTTTATAATCTTATTTCAAACTGAATATGGATTGCATTAAATAATATATGCATATTAATGCACAATTCTTTTGCAAAAAGCAACCATTGTGTTATCATTAGGGTTGCATTTTAAATTTTCGAATAGATACATAATTGCAGCACAATCATAATCATATTTTAAAATTCTGACCGCATATGGATCTTGCTAATTGTGAAAGAATACTCAATATCAAAAGCCTGACTGATATGATGACCATTTTCAATTATGTGATGGAACTATTTCTTTTATTCACATTTTGAGAGATGCATGGGGTGATCATGCAGGTTCGGGTCAATGACCCGAGAACACAACCCGGACACTTTAGTACGGGTTTTATCGGCAAAGACAACGCAATAGCAAGACATGGGATCCATGGGTTATACCTGCAGTACAGCGCAGAATTACCAAGTCATCTATTTGTACAAGGAAAGAACACTATCTATCTCAGACAAGCCAAAGCCACGGGTCCTTTCCAAGGAATTATGTATGACTATATCCGTTTGGAGCGACCCGAACCGCATTCAAGGACTTGATTATTTAGATGCGTATTGTTAGTCTATAGGAATAAATAGGAATATTCAATTCCTCTGTTGTCTTATTTTTATTCCTTTTCTGTTGTAAAAACAATTAAATTAATTCTTTATACATTTAATTGAGGAGCACTATACATAATTCTTTGGAGGATTAATTGCATACTGTTGTGCCTTAATGGTTTAATCTTTGCCACTGATTGCATTTTTTAACCTTTACTTTTAATATATATATATATATATATATATTGAGAGAATGGCACACTTAAAATTTTATATTGTGTGCACTCAATCCTTCATACAATTTAAGATCTTATTATGAGTTTAATTATTTATATATTAATCACTCATTATTTTGGTTCATTTCAATTTATAAGACCTTTATATTATATTTGAATGAAGGAAAATGCAGAGATACAAAGGGTTATTATATAACCTTTTTCTCATTCAAGAGTTTGAGCTGAGAAAAATAAGGGAATAGAGAGTTATGATTAATAATCCATCAAATATCTTCCAACACCATTTTTTTTTTCATTCCTCTAATTTGTAGATCCTTAAAAACTTTTCATCCTAATTTAAATATTCAAACAAGAAAAATGAAAATAATAATCTAGAATTCTATTAATATCTTTACTTTTCTTCTATTATGATTGTCATTTCTTTTCTTTGCCTAACTTCCAAACATATTATTTATAAATTAAGTAAATTTTAATCCTCCAATTATTTATTTATGCCCAGTTAAGTTTGCAAAAAAAATTTAGTATTAACTTATTCTTGAATTATTCACTACATCTAATCAAGTATATGTAATTGATTTGCTTCGGATGCTACACTCAAAATTTTATCAAGAGTTCAAATGACAAATTAACACAAAGTCGTAATATAATCAAATAATTTAGGGACTAAATTTGTATTAAAATTTTTTAGAAATTAAATTTATATAACTGAAATTAGTAAGAAATTAGATTAGATATTTAATCTTATTCTTATCTAGCTTTGTTAATGTTAAGAAAATTATAAAATAGATACAAAATATTAACAAGAATGACTTTGAGGCACTCAGTAATTGCACTTTCTTGAGTGTAATAGCCCCTCACACAGTAAAAAGAGTTTTATCCCAATACACAATAAAGTTCTCAACACTCTTATGGAAAGCAAAACTAGTTATGAAAACTGTTGTGGGTATTATTTGGAACCGTACAAATGGACTGGTAAAAGTTTAATGGACAGACTCGGCTGATAAGGGCTTAGCTCATTTAGGATTGAGGTAGTTGGACTGAGACATCAGGTTGCTAAGTGTGAGCTCAGGTCGTTAGTCAACACAGATCAAAGTAGCCACCTCAGATTATTGAAAACAAGGCTCAGCTCATAAATTGAAGCACGTATCCCTAACTATCAATCCAAGGAAATCTGTTCAATTTCTTATCTTAATAGGAATTTGTTATAACCATCAATCCTTATCCATTATGTAATCCTAATTAAGTGATGATACTTATTTGTTATAAATTTATATTCAAACTATAACCCTCCCAACCATTATAAAAGGGGATGAAATCATTGTACATAAGACAATCAATCATTAAATACAAAATACTTAATAAAGAGTAATAAAATAACTGTGGATGTAGAACTCAATTGACTTTAGCCAAACCACATTAAAAATCTCTTGGTGTCTCCTTGTTCTTCCTCTCTCTCTCTCTCTCTCTCTCTCTCTCTCTCTCTCTCTCTCTCTCTCTCTCTCTCTCTCTCTGTGTGTGTGTTTATGTTCAATCTACAGTTTGTGGTCTACTGGACTTTTTAGTTAATCGGATTCAACCATTAACATCTTAACACTAGAGGAAGGGCCCTAAACTACATTATCCTTGATTTTTCAATGGCTAAAGGAAGAATCACTAAGAGTTCGAATGCTACAGTTGACCAGTCCGACAATCGTGTGGAACTATAGAAGGGCTCAATTCTCCCTGTGGTAGGCACTTCTGCTGTCCCCACCATAGGTGTTGCCTTCGATATGCCCCCAGTGACCCTTCACCAACTTGCTGTTAGTGATGGAATACAAGCATGGCATCAGCGTCATGAGACGTTTAAGAAAATAGTGGGAAAGTTGGCTAAAGCGATTAGGGCATTGACTTAGGCACAAGCCCAGGGCCCACGAGAGCAGATTAGGGGCGCTGTGCAGAAAGAAGCTCTTTAATAACCATAAAAAGGAGCTCAGGACGAGAAGCCAACTAGAAAAGTACTTCTGCACACTCATTCAGCTCGCTCTACCAACTTACAACCAAGGTCAAAGGTTTATTGAGCTCGTGAAGATGATGAAAGAGATCATCAATGATGCAGGGGTTTGCATTAAGTTGAAGGCTCAAACAAAACCAATTTGAGACATGTTTCGGATCAAAACTCGCTAGCTCACAAGCAAAAAAAGCACAAAACCTCATATGACCACTCCCGCAACAAGAAAAGGAGTCAATGATCTTACAATCGCCGATCTGAAGCATAGAACCAAATGAAAGAGCTACTTCAGAGGGTATAACAGTTTGAACAATGTCCTCAGGCTCAGAACCATTGAGATCGTTACAAGAAGAGGACACCATTCACTAGGAAAATTAAAATAGAGCCTCTTCCTCGTAAGTTTAAGATCCCTAACATCCCATAATACAATGAGAACAATGACCTATATGACCACCTGGATGCATTTGATATACAGATGGATCTTCAAATGACCAATCCTTTATCAAATATCACGTCTTCCCAACCATACCTCAGACATGGCTCAAGAGTCTCTCAGCTCATAGCATTCGCAGTTGAAAAGAATGCAAGAGGAGATTCTTCAACCAATATAAGGGGCTGAAAAGGCAGCTGACACCACCTCGTGACAGTCTTTCAACGAAAAAATGAATAGCTGAAAGACTACATCACCTATTTCAGGAACAAAGTTAGCAATACAGAGAATCCCTTAGATGAAAGTATCCTTGTAGCAATCTCGACAGGACTTTGTATAGATAGGAAACTATACAAGCGTATATATAAGTCTCTAGTGAGGAACCTAGTTGAATTTTATGAAAGAGTTGCTAAAGAGATTAGGTGGGAAGAGACCTTTAGCCTTAAGAAGTTTGATCAATAGGACAAGGTGAATAGCCCTAACTAGAGTAAAAAAGGGAAAAATGGCAAGAACGACAAAGAAAGTCAAAATGATGGCTCTGAAAATCAGGTTGCAAAAAAGGCTAGGAATGAGAAATTTCAGGGTCCAGGTCGCCATAACAGTTATAGCATCCTATTTGACACTCAAGATAGGATATTCATAATGGAGAAAGATAGGGAGGACTTCGGGATGCCTAAACCCCTAAGGACTCCCAAGAGGCTCAGGTACACAGATAACTTTTGTGCCTACCACAATGAGGTCGGGCACAATACTTCAGAGTGCTAGGCACTCAAGGATACAATTATGGATCTGATCAAGAAAGGTCGCTTGAGAGACTATGAGATGTAACTTGCTAGACAGTGACCTTAGTAGCCCCAACAACCACAACAACAGCAGTTCCAGTGTTTCTAATTCTCAAAGTATTACACAGGAAGGTCTAAATTCGAACTTCATCACCGATGATCCTGTACTGTGCCCTATTCTCCCATAGCTCGCAAGGCCAATGATAGGACACTAGGTTTAAACTAGGAGGGCCCACACATCATCAAGAAAGACATGAAAAACAAAGCTTATTGCTTAACAAATGAAGCTGAAGTTCCACGAGCTTAGAATGTAAAATATCTACACCCATATTTTAAATAAGTTTCAGCTCGACCTTTTAATCCTGATTAAAGGAGCCAAAGCCACGACTCGTGTTGATTGGGCATTTAACCTGACAAATATACATTGTCATGATTTGCTAGTTGTGGCATGACCCATTGAGCAACATAATTATTGTGGCACGACCCACTAAGCAATATGATTGCTGTGGCGTGACCCACTGAGCAATATGATTACTGTGGCATGACCTACTCAGGTAACCAGATTGCCAGTTGAAGTGTGACATACGTAGGCAACCAAATTACCAGCTGAAGCGTGACCTACCGGGCAACCAAATTACCAACTGAAGCGTGACGTACCAGGCAATAAGATTACTGTTGGGTTTGTTCTACTCCAAGAGGCCAAAATTTCAAAAAAATTTCAAGGAGAACATAGCCATGGCCGAACAAACCCATCTAAGATCTCATCAGATTGAGGCTTCAATGTATCAAATACATCAAATAAAGAGTAAAAGGAAGCAAGACTAACCTTTAATCCAGCTTGAAACATAGCGAAATGTGATGAATCTTCCTGTCACCAAGCAGCACACATGTCTTGCCTCTATTGGAGATCCACACCGAAGAACACCTCCAATGGTCTCTACAACTCCTCATCTTGTGCTAGCAAGCCTTGGGAAGCTGGATGGATCGAGAAAATCACTGGACAATGCTGGAACCCTTCCGGCTTACCACCTTCAGCCATGGCCGAACCATTCGGCCTTTTCCTCTCTCTTGGCCAAAACTCTTTCAGCCAAACACAAAGGGAAAAAGCCTTGAAGACATCGAAACACCTTTCGATTTCTTCCTC
>JANHAO010011336.1:0-17054 GCA_026873985.1 Saraca asoca | reverse complement strand
GATAGACAAAAACTACAAGTTAATGACTAATTAAGGGTTAAAATCAGGTATTTTTATAGGTACATTTTCTACTTATCAGTATGCAAGCCACGTTAGATTTGGAAGTTAAGGTCTAAAGGTGTATAGAGATTCTACATTGGTAATCCACCAGTTGAGAGAAGATTGGAAACTCATGTTGCCAAGTTGATTCCATATCATAGATGTATAACGAAGTTGGCAAAATATTTTAAAGAAATCACTTTTAATCATATTCCACAAGAAGACAATCAAATCACTAATGCACTACCAACTTTGTTCAAAGTAAATGGCAATGATCAAACACATGTTGTCAAGATTGAAAATCAAGATTCACAAGCTCGTTGCTTAAGTGTTGAAGAAGAGCCTGATGGGAAACCTTGGGATCATGATGTCAAGCAATACAAAAAGTGCAAGGAATATCGAAAAGGGGCCTCAGTGAATGATAGGAGAACTACAAGGAGAATGTCTATAGACTTCTTTTTTAATGGAGATGCTATATAAAAGGAATCACAACACTATTTTGCTAAGGTGTGTTGATGCAATAAAAGTGAGAAAGATTATTAAAGAAGTACATCAAGGTTTTTGTGCAACACATTCAAATGGGCATGCTATGGGGTAAGAATATTTTTGAGAGCAAGCTACTTTTGCCTAGCAATGGAGAGTGACTACATCAATCATGTGAGATAATGTCACAAGTGTCAAATTTATGTTGGCATAATTCATACTCCTCCTACATCACTAAATGTCTTGTCTGCGCCATTGCCTTTCTCTATGTGGGGCCTTGATGTTATAGGTCCAATCAAACCAAAGGCTTCAAATGGACATCTATTTATCCTTATAGCCATTGACTATTTCATTAAATGGGTTAAGGCTACCTCTTATCCTAGTTTAACTCAAAATGTCATTAAGAAATTTATAAAAAAAGATCTGATATGTCACTATGGTTTGCTAGAAAGAATTATGATTAATAACGCCACTAATTTCAACAATAAGATGATGATAGAAATGTGTGAACAATTTAAGATAAAGCATCACAATTCAGTGTCACATCATCCCAAAATGAATGGAGTCGTAGAAACAGCCAATAAAAACCTTAAAAAAGTTATCCAAAAGATGACAATAACATACAAAGATTGGTATGAGATGCTTCTATTTGTTCTCCATGGCTATCGAACCTCTATTTGCACTTTTATAGGAGCCTCTCCATTTTCTTTGGTATATGGCATAGAGATAATGCTTCCTGTTTGATGATGGTCGGAATAAGCCTTACCTATAAGCGAGGTATTTTCCACTTTGGCTGATCTTATGGTCGCACAATTTTGTCCTTCAAGGAGATCTCGTTCCCCAAAAGGGCCTTCGTCCTTTAGGAGGGGCATACCCTCACCTTATAAGGCACAAGGTTACCCGACTTCTCATTGATGTGGAACTTCTACCCCTTGCCTCTTTTTACCATCAATATAAGCCCTCCAAGTCAGGTAGGCTTGTGCATGGTGAGGTCATGGGAGTCCTGCTGGGTATGCCAAATGATAATGGTCGAAATGAGTCTTGTCCACGAGTGAGGTATTGTCCACTTTGGCCGATCTCGTGGCCATACAGTTTTATCCTTCGGGAAGATCTTATTCACCAAAAAAGGCCTTTGTCGTTTAGGAGGGGATACTCCCACCTTATAAGGTACAAGGTCACTCAACTTCTCATTGGTGTGGGACTTCACCCTCTTGCTTTTTTTTACCATTAACACTATTAAGGTTAAAATTCCTTTGTTAAGAGTTTTAATAGAGGCACAGTTAGAAGAGGCAGAATGGGTCTAAGTGTGATATGATCAACTGAATCTTATTGAAAGAAAAAGGTTAACACCATTATGCCACTGACAACTTTACCAAAAATGGCTAATGAAAGCTTATGCTAAGAAAGTACGCCATCGCCAATTCAAGGAAGGGCACTTGGTGTTGAAAATGATACTTTCAATTCAAAAAGATTGCCGTAATAATTGGATGCCCAATTATGAAGGACCTTTATTCGTGAAAAGAGCTTTTTTTGGAGGAGATTTAATCCTCACAAAGATGGACGGGGATGAATTACCATAACCTATCAATGTGGATAGAGTGAAAAAGTATTATGCATAAGGTATGATCGCCCCATATTTGATTTGCCCAAGAAGTTCATAACACAAAAGATACCAGGGCATTTTAATATTTGCTACGCTAATCAATAAGTGTTCAAATGCAAATGGGCAATTAGCACTAGTTGTTCTCAGACTTGTCACTAGAATAACCAAAGTTTCTTGTTCGATTAGTTTTTTAGGAATCCCATCATATGTCTTCTTCATGGTCCAAATGATGTTGCATTTCCTTGGATACTTGTAGCAATTTTATTCTCATTATACTTTTAATATGATTATCACAATTAACTCCTTCAACCATTATTTAATAAGAAATTGACCATGCATTTTTATGAAAAGTATTTCTTTGGAATATCAAAAGAAAATTGTTGTTTACGTGGATCCAAGTGTAGGCAAAAATTACTTTGGTGAAATGAAAAGATAATAGAGGATAGTATATCACAATAAAATAGCGAGGAACTTACCATGATTAAAAAAAAATCAGTAATAATCAAAGAACAAAAAAGTTGATATAGTAGAACTCTATCAGCCAACAATAAAGATTGACATTATTCATCCTTGACAATATTGAGGATGTTCTTGTGTTAGATGAAAATGAAAAATATTAAAAAGGAAAAAGAAAATTGGTCTATTTTGAGACATGCATCACATTCTACATCATGTTCACTTTTATGTTAATTTTTCTAAACGCATCAACCTTTCAGATTGTTAAACCAAACCTAACATTGGTAGGTTAAGCTTATGAAAAGCAAGTCTTTTACTTTTTATTATTAAATTGAACCCAGCATTGGCAGATTAAGCTTATGAAAAGTAGGTTTTTTACTTTTTGTTATTAAATTGAACTTGGTATTAGCGATTCAAACTTATGAAAAATAGATATTTTTCTTTTTATTGTTAAATTGAATCCTACATTACTGGATCAAACCTGTGAAAAGCAGAACTTTTACTTATATTAACTCAAACCTAGCATTTGCTGGTCATACTTATGAAAAGCAAGTAATTTACATTCTAATTGTTAACTCAAACCCAGCATTGGTAGATTGAGCTTTTAAAAATTAGGCATCTTACTTTCTAAATGAATTCAACCATTTATGGGCAATTCAAACAAATAGAAAGCTTGTCACTCTTTCATTTTACAGTCTTCTATTCATGTGTGTGTTGCTAACTCATGAGATTTCGTGTTCTTTTTAGAAAACTCGCGTCTACACCTTTACCCATCTTCTAGAACTAGAAGGATGAGTAAATGTGGCAGTTGTAAACACCCAATTTTATCCAGATTGAACATGTTTTGTGAGTAATTGGCATTAAACTTTCAAGATAAAAATTAATTAATCTTTATTTTTTTATTATTATAAAAAATCACTCATGAAGTAGCCATTCTTTACCTTTTTTAATCTGACCATAAAAATATGAAGAAAAAAACTATTAAATAAATTCAATGTATTTTATATAAAATATATATAAGACAAAAAAACAAGAGAAAACAAAAATTTTAATTGAGATTGCTCAATCTGTATTTTACAAGCCTTTACTACCATATATTTCATTCTTGAGTTAAGAAAATTTCCAAAATGAGTTTTTTTGTGTAGCATAACCTTTTCCAAATTGAGAAAGCAACATAAAATCCATTGGTAATTGATAAACAATCTATAAACCAGAGAAAACAAGTTACAACCAAGAAAAATCAAGCAAAAACCAAATCATAAAGGTACAAACTTTTTTTTTTAAATAAATAAGAAGCTCTCAAAAAGCAAGGGGACAAAAAGAAAAATAACTCATTTTCTTTCTCTTAAAGCAGAAAAAAGGGAGATCAACAACAAAGAACCCAAATTTCAAATCTCATAGTTAAATCTACCAGTATATCTCTTTTATCCTTCCTCATTCTGATACATGCATATAGTATTTCTCTCCATTGTTATTTTTATTTCTAATTTTTGTTTAGATCACTACATTTTAACAAGAGTATAAATAGCTGAAATTAAAAATGAACATGTTGTTTAAGAAGAATCTGTTAAAAAAAAAAGATGATAAAAGGATAACTAAATTGATGATAGAAAATAATAGATCTAAGAAGAGAAAAAAGAAAAAGTAAAAAAAAAAAAAGAAAAATAATCCTTAGTTTCGACCTCCTAATAGAAAATGTTAAGTACTAACCTTTGAAATGTACAAATGTACTTCTCTTTATTTTGTACTTAAGCTTGATGATCACAGACGCTTCAATTGTTGAGCTGTAAAAGAAAAATGAGAAAGAAGATGTTAAGTTGTGGAAAAAAAAAAGAAAAAAGAAGAAAATAGTGAATCGTAGAGCCATTGGCCTCAGTTTGATAAGAAAATTGAGATGGTGTTGCATTTTTTGTCTTTATTTTTTTTTATTATTAATATTATTATTTATTTATTTATGTATGTTTCTTAGACTTGTGACATTGTGACAGAGTACCAATTACAGAGACCAATTGGTACTCTGTCACAGTCCTTTCTTTTGCTATTTTAATTTTTTTTTCCTTTTTACTCTTTGCTTTTTACCGTTTGACTTCATTTCTTTCTTTCTTCTTTTTGCTGCATAATGTCACTTCAATCTTTATTTTTCATTTCTTTTTCTCGATTTGTCTTGTTTGTAGTACCATGACTTTTTTTTTTCTCTTTTCTTTCCTTTCCGAAGCTTTTGATTTGCCTATTGTATCATGATTTTTTTTACTTTTCTTTCTTATCCAAAACTTTTAATTTGTCTATTGTAGAAAACACTCTTTTTTTATTAAAAAAAAAATTGCATTAGGCTGGAGGCCTGTCTCTGTTTCATATATATATATACACTTTTTCTAAGTCTAATTTCTTATTTTTCTAATTTTTTATTTCTTATTTTCATATATATCATTTTAATATATATATATATTGTTACTCTGTTGTTGATATACTAATCACGTTTATATAATTTTATATTAACTTATATATTCATCTTATAATTTATTTTATTATTATAAATAGATCACTTTAATATATCATAAATTATCATTTATGTTTTTATGTATAATATTTTACGATAGAGTAAATAAAAAATAGATTGAAAAGTTTAATTCTTTTTAATATTCTTGAGGAAAAGGATATTTTAAGAGTTAAATTAGGTGAGCCGATAAAACTTTAAAAAGAAATCTTTGATACTATTATACATAAAATTATTATATTTTTTAATTTTTTATTTATATATTACCTTGTATTTTGAAATACATCATTTTATTGCGTATCCATAAATGCTCTTTTGGTCTAAAAAATAATAAACTTTTGCTGATAAATGAAAATTAAGAAGTCTGATTGCAAATGTAATAAATATAGCTTCCAATATTCTTAAGACACTATTTCATATGATTTTGGTTATGAAGTTTGACCAATTTAACATATCAATTAAATTAATAAATCTATATAACCTGTCAAATTAATAAAATTTATGTAATATGTTGAAAAATTATTATTTTTTATTTTAGGAATCCATATTTCTAACTCTTTTTTATATTAAAATCAAATAAGTTGAACATCATCGATCCCAGGTTTTAGGTATCAGCAATTGTGCATACGCTTTAAAGGAACATCCTGCAAATTTGTGACTTTAAAGCTCATTTTATTTTTCTTTGACCAATCCTATAACTCTATCAATTAACATATACTTTTAAAGCTTAACATATTAAATAACTAAGATTCATTTTATTTTTTAACTTTCATATTATTATTAAATTAAACATCGTTCATAACTTTAGTAATATATTACAGTCAAATCTCACTTTTATGTATGATTTTAAATTTATGTTACATATAAAAATTTAAATTATGTCTATGATGGACCAAAATTGAGAAATTCAATTGTGAGTATAATAATAGTAGCTTTCAATATTCTTGAGACATTTATTTTATCAAAATTTGATCATAAAGTTGGAAGAATTTGATCTAAAAAATAGTAAACCTTTGAATTTATTTTAATCAACCTTTCCTTAAATTTTTTTAAGCTAAATAAAATTAGAAAGCATTAATATTGTTTTGACATTAATTAAGCAGTATCCTTTTCAAAAGAGAAATGAATTTTTCTTACACTACAATTTTCTTCGATTTCAAAATTTGAAGTTGTATGAGAATAAATTTGTTTTTACCACTTAATTATCGTTGTTGTAAATGTATTGGCATGTCCCAAAAATCAATTATCTCTTCAATCACTCATATGTGCATAAGTTATATATCACTTTTGATATTATGTAAAACAAGATGGGGATATATAAAAAAAATAATACAAATAAATATATAGGTAAATATTTTTCTTACGAACCAATCAATTTTAGATAAAAGATAATATTAGGACAAATAGGTAGTCGTCTTATGAATGGACATTGTAGGAAGCTAATACCTTCCCTACACGTAATTAACCCTTGACCCTGAACTGTAAATTATGTAAACCATTTTTGGTGTTCCAATCATACCACTAGAAATGATTGGTGATAGCATAGGGTTCACCTATCCACATCCTACTTCGTCGTCAAGGACATTACGACAATATTCAACAAATCCATTCAAGTGATAAAATAAACTAAGATGAAAGTAAGGATTGTAGCAGGACAATCAAACTAATATGAAATGCAGAATTGAGATTTTAATTAATTGAAAAGAAAGCTTACAAATCTGACAAAACTCTAGAAAAACTCCAAAGAGAAGTTGGGAATGGGGGCTAGCAACTCGTGCCTTACAAGTAGGAGATTTGAACTATTTAAAATGAAATTTGGACTTTATAACAGTACCAAAACAATGCACCCCTACAATGTACAGTATATTTAATTATTTACTTTAGTGAAAGTGATGAAAGGGAATCTCATCATTTTATCTATATGATAGCATCTTCTTTTGACTTTCTTATCAAAGTTACTAAGTTGAAAGAAATTTTGTCCTTTTCTTCCGCTGACACTTTATTTGCATTTCATTTGGATGAGATTTCAATTTGAATTTGAAATTTTATTTGGGTCGAATTTTGGCTCAATCACTAAGACTAAAACAATCATCCTCATTTGACTGGGCATAGTTTTCTGATTGTCCTGTTGGGCTTGAGGCACTAGAGACTATATTTTTAACTTTTAATTAGAGCAATATTTCTTGCAAACAGCTGATGAAGCTTCCTCATTACTGATAGATGTGAGAAAGGTTACAATTTGGGATTTGTTCTAAAGGAATAAAACTAATTCTGACTTTGGTATTTTTATGGAATCAGGGATGTTAGTCAAACCATTTCATGATTATCAATTTGTGAGCATGATGAGCTTGATCACTAATCTTTCCTTTGAAGTATCTATCATGCCTTAACCGACGGAACGTGATTAGCGTAGAAGGTCACCATTGGGAGACCCTTACAAGCCTTGCAATACAAATAACATACCAACAACTCATTATTTCATTAATTCATAATCAAATATTTATATATTAAATTCTAATAAAAATCTGACAGAGTTTCCTCTGTCTTCGAGATACCTAGCCTCAAGGCTTATACAACAACAAAAGGGCTATACGCCTATCACAACCTGTACAATGTTACAACAGATACAATGGCCTAGATTACACAAACTGCATCCTGTTGGGCACCTAGTAATTATACACATGCAATATACAATCCTACCAAGTGCCATTGATTTCCATCATTCATATACATTTATACTCCGTAGGAATAATCTACTTAATCAAGAAGCAAATCCCATATCAATGTGAGGTGAAAGGATGGTAGGAGCGTCATGTGGCTCTGAAAAACATTGAAAAGAAATAGGTGAGTTTCATAGAAACTCAATGAGTAGATAATCTCATGATCACCCAAAACCCAACTTGTAAATCATGTTTGAAAGTGTATATATATAGTGGTGAAGATATGCTTACCCATTCAATAGCCACAGTCTTAAAATAAACTCGAAAACTATCATTCAACAAGAAAATTAAGTAATTGAAAACATAATATTTAACAATATCATAATAAGTATCAAAATATGCGACCATGAAAATGTACTCATCATAGTGTAATATAAATGAAAAATCAATAAAGATTTCTAAAAGTTATCAATGCCCAATATAGAAAAATATACTACTACAATCCCAAAAGGCAACTCCAAGAGGGAAACACCCCAATATGGTCATGATCTATCTAGCATGTCTATTGAATGATCATCCCTATCCCACCTTATCTCTCTATCACATATTCATAAGTGCACTCATGGGTTCCTAATGAATTCTTCAGTGGATCCAGTATCTCAAATCAATTAGTTTAACATATCAGGTAGCATAAATCCCAAAACAACAAAATTTTTATATCACAATATATGAAAGTCCTTGTTTGGGTAAGCAATATTTATCAAACATACATGAACTTGCCAAAGCATTGTCATATCCATTTATCACATAGAAAAATGATATCGTCAATTTCAATAACATAAAGCAAGATGAAAATGTATAATTTTAGCATGGCAAACCATTTCATGTACACATACATCATATAAATATACTTTCAAAATCATTCTAATATATAAGAAAATCCCATAATTTAAAAAGATTAATAATATTCCATATAATAAAATTACTTCATATTTACAAATGAGACTATTAAGTAAGGAGGATTATCCATTCACTTTAGACACTCTTTAGGAAGCTAGGTTAGCTAACTTGAAGAATTGAATTACTCAACTTGGGTTTTTCAACTAAAGCTCCAAAAATTAGCCATTGGTGTGCTTGGTTCTTTCTTGGAAATATCACTGGAGCTGATGAACAACAACATTTTAGCATACCTCAACTTTGAAGGTTAGGGTTTTTGGTAGGGATTTCTTAAAAACTTAATGTAAACTTTCTATAAAATAAGTCCTTTATTTTAAGGTTACTCACCACTGTCCAAGTGCAGGTGGGGAGCTTACTGCTGGATGGATCATCGTCAGTGAGTCGATTCATGGCTTGGCCATACAACACATCAATGGAAGAGACAAACTGATGAGCTGAGCTAGAGAGGAGCTACTGGGGAGATGATCAAAGGAGAGAGGACAGTGCAAACTTGCCAGGTGAAAAAGAATTTAAGTACTCAAGAAGACCGACCAGATGCAACAATAATAGCTGGACATTCAAAAGAGCAGCACACACGGGAGGAAGTCTAGTGCTGGAGGATGCCAGAAAAAGGGAGGAGGACAATAGGGGCCTAAATCTCACCAGACGACAGCAGCTGAAGGAGGAAAGGGTTGGTTGTCAGAGATCAATGGAAGCGATAGGGAGAAATAAGCTTTAGGAATGCGCGAGGAAGGCAAAGCTAGCCTAGGGAAAATTTATGCATAAAAGGAAATGAGACAAATTATGATTTGACCCCATAGACTTTTCACCACCTTTAAAAAGGTCATCCTACAAAAAAGTAAAATTATGCTATGACCCTAACAAGGAGTAAAAATTTTCACTTTGGTCCCTCAATAACTTTTTTTATTTTAGGTATTACAGCATCAAATATTTGGATAAAGGATTTTGTTTTGAATACTAGTACCCTTGGAAGTAAACCCATGGAAGACTAATTTTTTTAATGAAATTGAAGCAACATGGGAAGGTTCACATGGCTTTCATTATCAAAGCAAACTAAAAAACATCTCATCCTTATTTGACATGATTTCGAAAAATATCTAATATAGGCTTAAAAACTTGCCACCAACGCATAAACCATTCAGGAAATTTATATTTGATATTATGGTTACAAAAGATTAACCAAGTATGTTGAAAAATTTTATTTTGGAAGTACAGAACATACTTTCAAGCATCCATATAATCCCAGAAAGAATATCCTTTTAGGTCATGCCCCAATCAAAAATTGAAAGAATTTTGTAAATTTGAAAAGTTGAATGAGTTATTATTGAAGTTGATTCTTCAACATGGGAGATAATTTGGACAGACTCCAAATCTATTAATATAAACACATAAAACTTAATATTTTTAGTCAAAGATTTTGGAAAATAATGCCAGTTTTTTGAAAAATTTTGGTTATTACTTCTCTGGGATTTAGATTGTAGATCTCAAGATCCATTTGGAGGATATCTTTAGTGATTGATTTTGGATAAAATTTTGAGATGAATTTGTTATGTTGTTATTGGCTTATTGATTAGGGATTTACTTTGGTCATTTGAAAAGCTTTTTAAGCAATAAGTTCATTTAATTTAGATTGGGTGAGGGTTAAAGATTTATCTTCAACCATTTCTAAGAAAACCTTGATTTCTTCTTCTTCAGCTATGTTTGCCCAAGATTTTTTTTTTGGATATTTAAGGGCATATAACCTACAATTGCTTGCAAGGTTTTGATTAGGAAATGAAAGTCATTTGGTGTTAGTGATCTGGCTATAGATTTGGTGGAGGAGGCAACATGTTTGCCTTTATCTTTGGTATTTGAGGATTTTTGTTTAGAAACTAAAGGTGGATCCTTATTTTTATCACACTCCTTTCTTGGCATTATTTCCCTTGCAAAAATTCTCTTGTGAGAAAATTCAAGAATGAATTTAAAGATCCTTTTATAAATTTAATTTGAAAATCAAAAACTGATAAGATGTCATACCATCTCGCAAAAATTAGTTTGGATGCCATGTTTTTAACATCTTTTTGAAGAACATTCTTGACAGATTGGCAATCTTCTCAAACAGTAAAATTTTGATTTAATCAAACACTTTGGAATTTTTGATACGTAAGATAATTGATAAAAGTTCTTTTTTGATTGTTGAATATTTTTGTTGAGTAGAGTTCCAATGTTTTGATGTAAATGCAACCACATGTTCCCTACCATCTTTAATTTATTTCAAAATGTCACAATATCCTCAATCTGATGTATCAGTCTATACAACCTTATAAGTTAATGGATCATTAATATGCAGTTATGGTAAACATTTGACTCTTCTAACTATATTTGTATGTAAGTCTATCCATAAAGGCAGAGATTTTCTTAACCTATCATGCAATGGTTAAACAATGTTTGATAAATTTGGAAAGAAATTAGCAACATAATTTAAGCATGCTGAGAACATTTGAAGTTGCAATTTCTCAATAATTTGATCAAGAAATTTTTCAGCAAATTGAATTGCCCTTTCAATTGGAGTTATGGTTCCTTGAAAAATGTAATGATGAAGAAAATGAATTTTTATCTGAAAAGGAGAAATCCTTTTCTTTGAAATTGCAAGTGTTTGAAATTCTGGTCCAAATTGTGAGAAAAGATCAAAACATCATCAATGTAAACATTGATAAAATTTGTGAAGGGACTATAGATTTCATTCATAATTCTTTGAAATTGTGAAAGAGTATTTTTTAATCCAAATGGCATTACATTCCATTCATATTGTCTGAATAGGACTATAAATGTAGTTTTATATCCATGGTTAGGTTTGATTTGGATTTGTCAAAAATCAGATTTTAAATCAAATTTGGAAAATCTTTTTGCAGAATGTAAGCAATTTAAAAGATTTTTTTTGGTTGGGAATTGAATACCTGATTTATCTATAAGCTTCATTTAGAGGCTTGTAATTAATTACAAGTATCGTTATTCTTCATTCTATTTCTATATTTTTATTTACATAAAAAGCAAAACAAGTCTAAGGACTTTTAGGTTTTTTGATAATTCATTTAGTTAGGAGATCATCAATTTCCCTTTTACAATAACCTGAAAGTTCTTAATTCATTTGAATAGTACGAGCTTTTTTTGTTATTTATTTTTCTGAAAACTCTTTTTCATATGATAAATCTACCATATGTTATTTTCTTTTCCAGAATTCATTAGGCATTTCAGAACAGATTTGGCTTTGTATTTTATTTTCTAATATTTTTTTTTGGTTTTGAATAATTAGGGTGGCCAATTGTTACTCTATCCTTTTGAAGATTATTTCTTCAAAAAGATAGTTTATTTGATTTTTTTTTCAACCATATTAAGGTTTTTGAAAAAGGGTTTTTTTGAGAAATTTGAAAACTATTTTGTGTCCTAGACTCTCTATTTTTATCCCTTTAGCAGATACCAAAAAAGGCATTACTTGTTGAATGAAAAGAGAACGTAAGATTATTGTGCTAGTCATATCTTTAACTAACAAAAAGTTGGTGTTAATTTTGTGAAAATCATTTTTCAAAACAATATTTAATAGCTTAAACTGAACTTGTAGCTTAGATGTGTTAGCAGATTTAAGGCTTTCTTTTATTTTTTTTCAAAATATTTTATTGGTACTAAACCTTCCTAGATATAATTAAGATCAGCACTTGTATCGAATAGAGCTACTATCTTAATTCTGAATGCATCTTTTACAATGAGTTCTATAGAGATGTATTATTTTTGAATTTTTAAGGAAGATGTAAGTTTAAAAACATCAACATTAATTTTAATGTTTTCTTCTTCATCTTCAACGTTATTTTTTCCTTTTCGAAAATCAGAAATCAATTGATTAAAATAATTTTGTTAATTTTTTTTAAAATTTTGACTTTTTTCTTAGAAGATTTACTTCAGATTGTAAATTTTATAAAGTAACATGTTTATATTTTTCTAAAGTAAACCTTTCTAAGACATTTTTGAAACTATAGTTGTTTAGAACTGGGGTTTTTGAAGAAATTGAAGGTTTTTCCAGAGTTCTTTTGAATTTTTGCAATAACTTCCTTTCTTATTACTATTTAGTAATTTGTTGATAATCTCAAAAAGTAGATGTTGTTCTACAAAGAGTATATTTAAATTAATTTTAGATGACACTAATTCTTCAGATTCTTAAGAAGAGTAACAATCATCTACTTGAATTTGATTTGTTTCTTAAACTTGTCTTTCATTTTTAGGAAAATCATCCCCTAAAGATGTTTCAACATACAAATTGCTGATTTGGTTGAGTGTTTGCTCATCAAGTTCACATTTCTTAAGTCTTTGTTTTAATCTACAATATTTGGTTATATGTCTATGTTTCTTACACTTAAAATATATTGGTTTTTTGTCTATATTTGGTGGGGGAATATACCTAGGGTTTTTCTAAAAACCTTACAAGTGGTTTTACTCCTACATATTTGAGGTTTTGGATTTAGGTTGGCTTCTACTTGTTTTTCCCTGCACCTATGCTTCGGTTTGTAGGTTTTTGAACAAGTAAAACCAAATTATTCATAGAAAAAAAACCTAATTCTCTTTTGTTAAGAGCTCTTTCTTTGACTAGCTGTCTATGGATTTTATCTTCCTGACAGATTTTAAGGGCTACCTTTTGGACATAAGCGACAAGCTATCTATAGGTAAGTTGTTCATATGAAATAATCCCAATGAGTTTGTTTCTAATTTTTTCTAACCTTATCTCCTTCTATCACCTAAAGTTACTTAGGGTTTTAGCCTAAGATTTGAGAGAAGTTTGACTAAATTGCCTTTCTAAAGGTTAGGATCTCCTATGAAATATTAGTAATTGTATAGAATAAGGTATTTACGACATTAAGGATGGGTGGACCATCTAATCCTAAGAATAATTTTCCTTGACCATCTAATTTGTAAACATCATAAATTTTTGTCTTTCTAAGTTGATGAGATGCTTATCCCACTAACCTTTGAGTTAGCTGATAAAAACGGTAACTGGGATATGAACAAGTGTCGTATCGTCACATCCCCACATGGTTTGGTAAGTTATACTAACTATGGTCATTTATTGCAAGAGTTGGATTATTTCGTACTCAAATTTACCGTCTATGTACCATTTATAGATGTTATTCCCATTATAGAAATTTTGAACAAGGGATATTTGAGGTTCTAAGGTATTTTGGAAATTCGATTCTTGAGGCCTCCGAGGTGCTAAGGTTTTGAAAGCTTCAACTTTTGGTTCTTCTTCTTCTAAGGCTATTTCTGAAGCTTTATCTCAAACTTGTATATTTTTACTAGAGCTATCTCCTAAAGGTGACTAAGGGATAACTATATTTTTGCCTAATTTTTTATCTAATTCTTCGATTATTTGGTTTATTTTGGTTATTTCTAGTTTATTTGAAAATTCAAATTTATGAGATTTATTGAGTTATTTTTGCTTATTAGACAAGATCTTATCAAGCTTGAACATAGATTGTGTTATTTGTTTCAGAATGTTACTTGAACTTGAGGTTTCTCCTATTTGGGTAGTTCACTAATTATTTATTATCCTAACGTGTGCAAGTATTTGTTGGTGTAGTTGTTTTGTTCTAATTAGAAATTGTATATCTCTTGAAGAAACAAACTCATTTTGATCCTTAATCTTAAAAGGAGTCGTTATTATTAGGTTTCTAAGGTCTTTTATCTCTATAACAAAAGATTTTGGAGGTGAAAGTTCTAAGACTACTCTTTCTCCTTTGAAAGTTATCCAAGTTTGGGTTGTCCTAGTTGTAACACTAACAATGTTATCGAAAGGATGGTCTATTTGTTTTCCCTTTGCATAAACTTCAAACCAATTGAAGAAGGGAACATTTGTCTTGAAGTTCCCTAACAAATTTTATCCATTTGTCATGAATTTTCTTTTTCTCAATTCCTTGATATTTTCCTAAGAACCAAGTTCTTTAATCTATATTTTCTTCAAAATAAAAGTTATCCTTTAAGGCTTTTATATCTATTTTGAAGGGGTTTTCTGAGCTTTTAGGGGTAGTCCTATCATGGAAACTCTGAGTCATGGTGAATTTGGAAGAAGGTTGATGGTGATTAGGGACGAGAGACTAAACTACACTCTACATCATCTCCTATTCTACCTTTTCCTTTAGAATTCAACCTGATGTAAACAAACTTTAGAATTCTAAAGGTATTATCTAGACTTCTAAGATTTACAACTGAGAGAGTCCGTTGTAGACATAATCAAGATATAGAAAGTTATATCTTTGTTTTAGTTTAGTTACAATTTTTTCCAAAAAAAAAGTATAAATTCTTCCTGTAAGAGATCAATATTTAGAAAATTTTCCTCAATTTTTATAATATAAGTTGAATTATCAAGAAGTTTAAACTAGATTTGTAAAGTTCTTTATCAAGTATCCTAAGCATTTCCTAGTCATTAATCTACTGATTGATGTTTTCAAAAATCAATTTATTCTTTAAAAATTGATTTGGAATCATCTTTAAATTTGATTTTAGAAGAACTATTTGAAGAAGATGCAAAAATAGAAAATTTAGATGGCGGAGATCTAAACATAATAATAACAAGAAAACACAAATAAATCGATATATATAAAAATTTAGACTTTTCTCATGGTCTAATATCATAACTTTTAGGTACCATAATGATAACAATATGAACTACAAATTATAGTTGCTAAATGAATTAGATACTAAGATCTCAACATGAATTTCTCTCTAAATATAACTCAACCTTGGCTTACAATATACATAGAAGCACAGGTGATAGTAACCGTCCCTTTCTTAACTCAATTCAAACAGAAACTTACGCTCTTTGACAAACCTGGGTTTTCATAGTGAGCTAGCAACATTTCCAAATTATTTTTATGTTCAAACATTAGTACAAACTTTATAAAATAATAATAATTTCTAATTCATCAAGCTATCCTTACTTCCTCTAGGCTCTAATACCAGAGATCACAGAAAGGACCTCTAAATAGATAAAATAAACTAAAAACCAAAAATGATCATAACACAACTACCATATATATATAATGGTAATAAGGATTCTACCCAATTACGAATAAGAGAAAAACTCTGATCTCTTCATCTTTTTTTTTTTATTATCATTGTTTTACTTTCATTACAAAATTTAACTTTTTTATCAATCATATTTTAATCATTTAAACTTATTCACAACATATTTTGAATTAAAAATACTAAAAATGTCTATATCATTTAACTTGAATTCCACATCCATCTTTCTTTTTTTTTTACCAATTTATGAATGAAAAAGTTAAATTTGAATTAAATTATAGCATTATTTTATACTTTGAAGAAGGTATGAGCCAATTTTTAGATTAGACAAAAAGCTTGTGTAATTTCATTAACCGTTATGAAATGTAAGAGTATTTTTCTCATATTTCAAATGTTACTTATGGGTGTTGTGTCTTGTTGATTTTTATTTTTTTCATAATGATAATTATGTTTGCTTGTATTTTTCCCATAAATAAATCTATAATCATGTTGTTTTTGTTATAATAATTAATGACTTAAAAATGAAAAAAAAACACATAAAAAAAAGTAAGATCCGTAAATGTAGTTTGTACTTGAAATGAAGTATTGCTGAAAGAAAAATAACATGTTTAATATATTACATTAAATAATTTGAGATAATTTTTTAAATATTAAATCAATTAATTTGGTGTTGTTAGTGGATAGTTTTTTAAAGATTTACTTATTTATTAATATACATGTAAAACAACTGATAACCACTGACAAAATGTACATTGAATATACCTAAAAATTTCTCCAAGGTTTAGGGTTTAGTCCGCCTCATATTTTTAATGTACATTGAATATGCCTAAAAATTTCTCCATTTCAATACTGCTTTAGATTGGGATTAGGATTAAGACTCTCCCTCTCACCAATCCCCTTCCTAATGCAAGACAGAAAAATAAAAATAGAAGGTGAGCCAACCACGACAAACAACATCGTATCATCATGGTACTTCTGTTTCTGCACTAAGACCATCTCCAACGGGTGGTTCTTAAAAATTAAGAACTCAGACAGTGGTTGTATCACCACTGTGACAGTGGGTTGCTTATACAAGGGTATCTCCACGTGGACAATGGGTTGCTTAGAGCATCTCCAATGTTGCAACCCATTGGAGTTTCTTAACTACTCATTTTATGGGTCCCACCATGCCACATCATCACTTTTTATTTTATACTACTTTAAGCAACTCTCCACTCTAATGGTGCAACTCTAAAAAAATTCACTAAATGGGTCCCACAAATTATCCCACATCTTTATACTTCATTTATATTTATTTTTATTTCAACTTAAAATATTA
>JANHAO010011335.1:0-17035 GCA_026873985.1 Saraca asoca | reverse complement strand
CTTGAAGTAGTTCTATTCAAGATGTCTAATTCTTACCACTTGTGCTAAATGTGACAGTATGAAAGTAACTGGAGTGAAAGATCTTTAATTTAGACAGTATGAAACAGTCTCAGAAAGTGATTATGTTAGGCTTAAATCCTCTATCCAAATTTCCTCTCGCTCAACCAGCCGCAAAGCAATGGCAGATCGGTGGCAGAACGGTCGCAATTAGCGACCGAAATTTTTGGTCGCAAATTTCGATCGCCAAATCGCTTTTTTTTTGTAGTGTTGGTGTGTGTGACATATGTATCCCTTTTAGATGTGATGCTTTACATTGATCACTATATAAATCTCATTCTGCAACCTTTGGTTGATTTGTGTCAGGCTCATAGTTTGACATTTGTTGTTATGACCACAAGTTGTAATCTAGAGTATTTTCCATTTTATAAAACTATAACTTGTTTCCCAAATGAGAAAATATTGAAATAATTTTCTCGACTAGCATAATCTAATGGTTTTAATTAAAACTTGGATTATTAAAATATCAAAATAATGTAGAGCAAGTTGTAGCCCTGATATTATTTATTATGTTGTTTTTGGGCATTTATGAGACACTTAGACCATTAGTGGGGCTTTGTATTATGTGGATCTTGTTCATTGAGTTATTGTTGATGGGAAAGTTAGCCTACTCCTAATCCCACAAGGAGAAGTCCCTGCTTTAGCCCTATTTGTAATTGTGACTACCTTATTGAAGTTATAGTTTTGATTGATGATGAACTAGAGTTGAGAGGAGTTCACATTTCCTATTCTACTTTTTTCTCATATTTTCTATTCTATTTTTCTCATCCTACTCTTGTTGATAACATTGATGTTTCGATGAACTTAGATATGTGATTAAAAACGTTAATATGTTATATGATTTATGAATACATTCTAGTAGACATGATTGATCATTTATATGATTCGTTATTCAATTTAAGTCCACCATACTTGGCAATGATTATTTGGAGTAGTTGGGCATAAAAATCTAAATATAGTTATGCTTATAGGGTGGATATATATAATCAACATCACTCCAAATCATATAACTTGTGACTATATATGTAGAATGACTCGGGTTCTCTCTACCCTTATGTAGGGTGTGCTTATTTTAGGAAAATTAAATGATATAACGACATGGACCTGGAAATAACACATTGGGGGATGGAATCTGATTTCTTGAAATGTTGTTGATTTAATTATGAATTTCATCATGGGAATACTGCATCAATACCTATCTACTCTTACCATTTGCATTTGCACTGCTACCTTATTCAATGGTTACAGTGTTTCTGTTTCCAACCAAAAATTAATAATATTGTCATTTTCTACAAAAAATTGGTAGAAATTCATATAATAATAATAATAATAATAATAATAATAATAATAATAATTGAGGTTCCTTGCACTTAAATGTTCACCTTTTATAATCTTTTCTTTTCTATTTTGCTTAATCTCAGCATAATAGTATTAAAGTATCCAAGTAAATGGGCTACATTGTGCCACATGCTCACTCAACATATAATAGTAGTATCTTTTAAGTTAAAAGCCATGTTATTTAATTTAAGGTTAAAGTTTTCTATTAATTCCTATAATTTCACTTAATATTTAATTAGGTCATTATAGTTTTAAAGTTTTAAATTGGATTCTTATATTTATTATTCATTTCAAATTGGATACTTCTTATCATTTTTTTATTAAATTTTGTTAAAAATTGTCATACATAGGCAACATCCTTTTGATGTGATTTAACAATTGTTAATGTAGAATTTTCTTATAATTTTTAATTATATTTAAGTGGTAAATAATTTAGAAAAAATTATGACATATTATAAAATTATTTCCTTTTGGGAGGGAAACAATGAGCTACTTGTCTCTCACTCCATAAAATGTTAATAGGCTAATATTTTGAAAATTAAACTAGCCTGAACAATCTGACCGTTTTGACCATTAATTGTTCTGCTTTTTCGGTTTGATTGGACTAAAAAACCCATTTTAGCAATTTAACTGATCTAAACTTGAAAAAATCAAAAAATTGTTCCAATTTTCAAAAATCGATTAGATTTTTTTTTCTGGATTGAGTTTGTCCAGTAAGTCTATATATAACCAACAACTAAAACAAAAAAAAAATTAACATTTAATTGACTAAAAATTCATTAATTTATTTAATTTCTTTTAGTTTTTTATTTTTTATATAAAATAAGAGTTCATGAATAAAGTGAAGGTTAGCTATTATTTAATTTTCTAAATAAATTATTATAAATCTTTATTTATAATTTCATCTAGTTCAATTATTATTTTAATTGATTAGACCAATCAAACCATGACCCAATATTTTTTTGATTTATTGTTTGATATAGTTTTTAAATCACTGTAATAGGCTGTTGTCTCTATGGGTTAATTACTAATAAAATCTAGCAAGAAAATGATAAAATGTATCCAACTACAAATAAAAAATAAAATTAGTATAATAATTTAATTCAAAACTTTTAAACTACAGATATTAGAAATAAAAAATAAAATTAGTATAATAATTCAATTCAAAACTTTTAAACTATAGATATCTAATAAGAAATGAAGTGAAATTACAAGGAGTAGAAAAAAAATTTAACCTTGTTCTAAATTAAAATGAATCTGTTAGAGATTACCTTAAACAATAATGGAAAAAATCATAAAAAGGTTGTAGCAACATTTTACAAATGTCCTCTTTGTTTCTTGACATGCGATTTCCAATTTTGAGGCTGGTATTTCAAAATTATGCTCAACCTGAATTTCGATGATGAGGAAAATATCCACAATTTTAAATTTTGATATTTTTTTAGCTAGTTCTAGTTCTGGAGTAAGAGTTGTCAATCCAACAAGCCGAGAAAAATTAAATGGGTCTATTCAAACAACGGAAAGAACAACAAAAGGACAATAAGCAGGACTCGATTTCTTTGCTACTTCAAGCAAACCAGAAAAAAGGCATAAAAAGGAGAAAAAAATAAGAGTTAATATTTATTTTGATCTCTTAATAATTTAATTTATATCCATTTGATATTTTAAACTATCCTAGAATTCATTTAGTATTTCAGTTATTCTATTATACCTATTTAAATCATTTTTTTGTTTTATTATTTTTATTCTTATAGTAATTTATGAGATAAGGGTTAATTTATTAACATGACAATATTATATTATTAATATAATCATATATTTATCATTTTCACTCTTGAAAATCTCTATTATAGTAATAATTCTGTTAATTAATATTATATAATTTGATAACTAAAGTAATACTAGAATTTTTAAAAAAATTAAACTTGATGATTGAATTAGTACTAAAATTCTATAAAATCTTAAAGCGATACCATTGAAAAATTAAAATAGTGTTTACTGAAAAAAAATAATATAAGATAGAGAAACGCTGCACTAATTTAGTAATTCCGGTCAACTATGCTAGAGACCAATTTTCTTGGGAAGTTTCGTGGTGTTTGCTTTTGTATTTTCTTATAACAATGCATTGCATTACCATTACCATTGCTTCTATAATTTTCTCCTCTTGTCTTTTTGCTTCAGTTCTTTTTCTTCTTCCTTAAGTTTTCTCTTTTTCTTCATCACATCACATAATATAATAATACAAGTAAATATCTGCCTCCATAAAGAAATTGGAAGAAAATTAATTAATTGAAGATTCTATGCACTTATAGAAGTGTAAATTTGCATAACAAGAATTTATGAATGATTAACATGCTATGTTGACAGTTATTTTTTCAGTCCGCTAAAATTTGAATATTATTAATTTCCATAAATTAGATGTTTTGATATTATTATTATGTATATACTAAAACTAAAAAAAAAAATTCTAACTTGTTAAAATACAATAATACTTGAATTCCCAATAAGTACTAAGAATATTTATCATGTACAAATATCCTGTTAGCATTCGAGCAAGAGGAGGCAGAGGGTCACCACTTTTGTCTTTTACTGTTAACATGAACTATCTACTTTTATTGTTTATAAAAATCATTATGAATCAAATAACATAAAATTATATTTTTCACATTTTTTGTCTCATTTGTTAATATTAATGATATAATAATTTTTTAATCATTTAACGTTATTGTTGTAATCATCAAATCCAAGTGGCCTTTTCATTCTAAATTGGACTCAAACAATAAACTCAAAAAAAAAATCAGACTCAAGCACCAAATGTAGAAGACGTAATCAGCAACAAATCTATGAAATTTTATTTTGCTATGATCTTAGCAATTAAAATTAACCAGTTAAAAAAAATGTTGTCAATACAAAAGCAACAGTAGTAGTATGAAGTCTCATCATTATGGCATGGGCGATGAATAGAGAATAAGACTTTACATTTTGTTGGAAAAGCAGATAAAACCGCCTTAATTTGATATAATTTAAAGTGCTATATATGTGTTGTTTATCATCTTCCCTTAATTTGTGGGGTATTCATTAATTTAGTTTTATTTATCACAAAAAAAGAAATTAAAAAAATACTAATAATAAGTGAAGATTTCTAGGCGTAATGCATTCATAGAAGTGTTAATCTACATACAAGAGAATATGAATCATTAAATTATGTTTAACTAATATAATTGATCTACTTAAAAATGACGTGTGATAGTTTTGTTATTTTAAAGTTATATATATGCATATATATATATATATATATATATATAAAAGAGTCTCTCACTTTAAAAGTCAGGTTTAAAGTGTAAGTCACAAATTAGAAATTTTAGTTTAATTTTGTGGTTTTTTATTTTGTGATAGTAAGAGTGGTGACCCACTTAATCCATATAATGTCTTAGATTTGAATCCAAAACACAGTCTCAAATCTATATCAAATGCCACTATACCAACAAAAATGTCAGCCAATTTCGTGATTTGGGCATAAATAATTCGGTAAAGTGAGCAGTAGTAACTCTCACAAATTTTATTTTGTTCTTATATGTATCCATATAATACAATTTAAATTAAATTAAAACCCAATATTTTAAAATTAATTACGTTTGTTTGACTTGAATTATATTAAGTGAACTCTTACAAAATAATTAAGTGTTAGTAGAGATTTTAGTCCCTGTAATTTTAGTGAATTTATAATTTAGTCCTTATAATTTTATTTTCTATGATTATATCATAAAATTTAAAAGCATTTGTAATTAAATTCTCATCATCAAATCCAACTAATAGAATCATATGTTTTTAGTAAATTATACACTAACATCCTACTTTAATTGACTTCCGTGCTATGTTTACCTCACAAAACTTCATTTATTTATCATTTAAATAAATCGTCTTCATTATTTTCTTTAGAAGGAAAAAAAGAATCTACTATTTATTTATCATTTAAATAAATCATCTTCATTATTTTCTTTAGAAGGAAAAAAAGAATCTACTTGTTAATAAGGATTAAAAAGATCGATTTCTTTTTCCTTGAAATCATTGATAGAAGATGAAGGAGTTAAAAATTCTTAAGTAAATTATGAATTAGTTTCTATTATTTAAAATTAATACAAGTTAATGGTGAAGATTTAATTATAAATTATTTTAAATTTTAAGACATAATTAACATAAAATAAAATTATAAGCATTAAATATAAATTTAGTAGAATTATAAGGATCAAATTAAACCCAATAAATAACTATAAATGCAAATGGTAAGAGTAGGTTAAAAATTTTCCAATTAAATAATTAGTTTCACTTTCTCCTCTCATTTCACTCATTATTGACATCGCTCTATCTACTACGTTTGATTGCAGCCAATGGCTTCTCATCCAAATTGGCATATGTTTCTTCTCGCCTCACCCATAATTTGTGTGGTAACTGCTTCAATCTTTGTGGTGGTTACAGATCCATCTTCACGCTGCACTAGTGTCTTTGATCATTGCCAGTGGCTCCTCCTCCTCCTCCTTTTTCTTGCTTATCTTCTTCTTGCCCTCTTCCTCAGAGAAAAAAGATCATCGTCATCATCTTTGACTTCTTTTGTTGTTCCCGAAAGAAAATACGAAGCCTTCCTCAATTTCAGAGGCACAGACACCCGTTAGGGTTTCCTTAGCCATTTGTGCGTAGCATTAAATCAAAAGAAAATTGATTATTTTTGTAGATGATCAGAATCTCCAACAGGGAAGTGAAATATCATCAGCACTTGTTACTGCAATTGAACAACTGGAAATTTGCTTAGTGATATTCTCTGAAAATTTTGCTTCTTCAGCATGGTGTTTAGAAGAGCTTGCACATATAATAGAGTGCATGAAAAATCATAATCAAATTGCAATTCCCGTTTTCTACAAAGTAGATCCATCAAGTGTACGTCATCAGAATGCGAGTTATAGGGTTGCATTTGTTGGACATGAGAAAAGACGTGACAAACATAAAATACAAAAGTGACGAGATATCATAAGAAAGCTGTTGATTTATCTGGATTTCGTGCCATAAATTATAAGTGTTATATATAATTGATGTTTTCAATATATAATTAATCTTAAAAAACTATGGGTTTATCGAGATTTATTCCATAAATTATAAATAAGTGTTACAATAAATATTTTTCTCATATATTTAATCTTATGATATAATAGCTACTCCTTTTTTATTTACTATATAGACTGAACAAATATATATATATATATATACTTGTCAAATTCGCCTATATTGCTGCATGAATTTAGTTATAGAATTTATTGTCTAGGTTGTATCCATCACATGCTTTGTCTTGATAAATAAAATAAAATAAAATACTCAGTTTTATGAGAAAATTAGTGATTTTTTTTTATATAAATCATACATATTTCTCAATTTCTTATTTATGGTTATCTTATTACATTTCCTATATTATTCGATAATATGATCAATTCCTATTTCTATCATAATCAATAGTTAAACCTATATGATAAAGTTTCAAAATAAATAATATTATCATTAAATTTCTTCCATTTTTTTTTTCTTTTTTCATATGATGAAAGGGCTGAAGCAGATTTCATTACAGAGGTTGTCCAATGTGTGTTAAAGAAGCTATATTTAGGATATAAAAGGCCTTGTTGGAATTCAAGAACAAGCTACACATTTAGAAACATTGTTGCGCAAAAAGTCACAACATGTTTTTTTTATTGGAATTTGGGGCACTAGCGATATTGGTAAAACAACTATAGCTGAGGTTTTGTTTAAAAGATTGTATAATGAATATGAAGTTAGGTGCTTTTTGCTAATAAGGGAAGGGTTAGTGAAACATGGAACAATATGGTTAAAAGAGAAGCTTCTCTCCAAGCTTCTCTCCAACAATATGGCATACTCCCTGATTGGGAAAGAAGTAAGAAACTTCTTGTTCTTCTTAATGACATCAATAAGTTGATGTAGTTAGAAATTTTAGTCCGAAGGAGTGAGTGGAAGGAGTGAGTGGTTTGGATCAGATAGTAAAATGATTAGGACAAGTAGAGATAAAACTATTATTAAAATGTGTAATTTTATATATGAGATCAACCAAGTGAGTTTTGAAGAATCTCTTCAACATTTTAACTTGAATGCCTTGCCTCAAATTTGTCTTGACAAGGAACATGAATGGTATCAACTTTCCAAGCTGGTGGTTGAGTATGCAAAAGGCAACCCATTAGCTGTTAAAGTTTTAGGTTTCTCTTTTTATGGCAGAAATAAATTGAGTGGTAAAGCAAACTAAACAAGCTTAAGAAAATTCCAGATCCAAGATATCAAGATGTCTTGCAATTAATTTATGATGATTTAGATGATGAACAAAAAGATATTTTTTTTATATCATGCAAGTTTCTTTAAAGAAGACTCAAAAGAACAAATAATATCATTACTTGATGATAATTATCATATAATTAATGGATTAAGAGTTTCGCAAAATAGAACTCTTATAACCATTTGGGTTGGAGGAATTGTATCCATGCATAATTTGATTTGGAAAATTGATTGTGAAATTGTTAGAAGAAAATGTCCTAAAAGTCTAGACTAGTACAATCATTTGTGGGATTCTGATGATAAATATGAAGCTTCCAAAAAAAAGCAAGGTAAGAATTAAAAATTATAATATATATTTTTTAATTTTTTTTTATTTTTTGTAACATAGAATAATATATTGCTACTATGTTTTTAATTATTTGAATTATCATTTACTTCTTTTGCATGGCAGGGGGCTGAAGAAATTTAAAGCATAAGTCTCCATTTGTTGAGATTAAAAAGGGACCCCCACTTAAGACCTCAAGCCTTTGCTAGGATGGACAATCTCAAACTTTTGCGGTTTGAAGCAGAATATCTACTATGGTCCATAGAAGGATTGGACAACAGATTTAACGTGCATGTTCTTGAGGAAGGTACTATACTGCCAAATAAACTGAGATCTATTCATTGGGATTTATATCCATCAAAGTCCCTTCCATTCGGATTTTGTGTGGATAATCTTGTTGAACTTCACATGAGATTCAGCCGCTTGTAAAATCTATGGGATGAAATCCAGGCATTTATTTTGTTGATTTTGAAGAGTAAAATATTTATTTCACTTGACCTCATTGACTTCAAAGACCCTGCAATTGGGTTCTTGTGCCAAGAATCTCGTTGAGCTTAGCATGTGTTACCGCAATCTAAAATAATTCTATGATGGAATCTAAGCATACATTAGATTAATTAATGTTCAACATATACTGTTATAATGTATTAAATTTTTTTTTTTAATCATAATAATAGCTTCAGAGATCATATAAAAAAATATAGATTTACATAATAATAATAATTTTGAATAATTCTGTTGACATCTGAAATCGGTCAACCTAAGTCCAGTACCCCAAACTACAAGTTGTGAAGGCAAATTTACAAGGAAGAGAGAGAAAGAGAGCAACAACAGAGGACACCAAGAGCTTTTTAACTTAGTTTAGCCAAGTGCAATGCTTACATCCATGGTGATGTTATTTTCATGCTAATTTTGGCTGACTTACAATATATATTCTTGTTCCTCCCCTCTTTTACAATGATTTCAACCCCTTTTTATAGTAGCTGGGGTGTTACAATGTATTCCATAACAGAAATGAATCAGAAATTAGTTACAACGATTAATAATGGATTCTTATTAAATAAGCAATTGAACGATCTTCTCTGAATTGATGATTGGGAGGGCATGCTTTGAGCTGTGGGCTAGACCTCGTCCTTAACGACTAGAGATTGCTGCTTTGACCCTTGTTTGCCAGTAACTTGAGTTTGCATTTGGTAACCTAATGCCTTGCTCCTACAACCTCAATCCTAGTTGAGTTGGGCCTTTATCTGTTGGGCTTGTCTATTGAGCTTTTATCAGTCCATTTGTGTGGTTTCAAAAATATCCATAACATTAGCCTTGCTAGCTCTTAAAAATACTAGCATGATTTATGGGCTGGGAGTTATAGTTCGCTGGTAAAAGCTAGCAACTATGACCTTCCATGCCATCGTTTGAACTTTTGTCCCATCATTTCATTTGCACTGGCCCATACCATCATTACCACATTTATTGTGCGTATTTTTCCATAACTGTCAATGTGGTAATGATTGAGCCTTACTATTCACTGGACTGTCAGATCGAGGGTAGTTGATTAGTCTCCAGATCTTACAGTGAGGCCGATTGAATTTTATAAGGTGAGAAAAATCCTTTTTTTCCTCTCACTTTTGAAAACCAACACTTCTGCTTCTTGCTTGCATCTCAAGCTCTCAGACAACCACCATGGTCTTTTGCCTTTTCTACTTCACCCAATTTGCAATAATAGTTTTTGGATTAAGGTTGTCAGAGATCAATCATTCTATTTGGAATTCATCTCGTTTCATTTATATGGTAAGTTTTAACAGTTCCTTAGTTCAAAGCTTCTACTTTCACTAGTGTCTTGCTTTTGTGGATTTCTAATACTTTGTTGCTTGGAGAGTTTGATGCATGCTTGTTAGTTACTAGGATGTTTTGTGCACCAATTGATTCTGTTGTATGTTTGTTTATGCTCCTTTTGTTGTTTATAGAAACTGGCATGCCATTCGTTTGATAAAATGCCTATAGTTTAAGGTCCAAGATTGTAGAATTTAGCTCTCTACATGTTCCCAAGTTTAACAACTTCACGAGCTCATTAGTCAAGCCCCCTATGATTTTAGTGGTCTATCTTATATGTGGCAATGAGGCGTGTTTGACTTACTACATAGGATATTCCCTATCTAGCAAGTAGAAGTTTTAGCTTTTAGGTGTAGTCTACTTGAAGTGACCTGACTATTCCTCCTTTTGTGTAGATGGCAACTCATATATGCAAATGTCACCAGGTGGGGAGTGCTGATGATTCTAACTCCCATCCCAAATTGAAGAGTTCACGCGTTCCATAGATGAAGTAGCCTCTGAGAGTGGCAAAGTCGCTGAGAGGTTTTCTGCTCATCTTGACCCCACTAAGGGCTAGAAGGTCACTTCTAGTTAGCAGTCTCCAGATCACATGGTGTTTAATCACCATATTTCAACCTTCAACCTTGACAAGCTCAAAGGCATAGTTCGAACATTCCGATTTCCTAAGGGCTATCATGTCATGGTGCCCTTATCTGATGATCACACAGCTTGTCTTCCTCTAAGATTTGTTGCCATCAGTACTAAGCATCTCAACACTAGGCTTAGGTTTCCAGTCGATCCTTATATTGTTGATTTGTTGAATAAACAGAAACTTTGCCCCTTTGAGCTCACACCAAATTCTTCCTCCCAACTCACCCGCCTTGCACTAGTTTATGTCTCCCTCCACCTTCTGCAAGGGTTCTTTGCTATCTTTATAGCATCAAGGGCACAGGTTAGTGAGATGGGATTTACTATCTTTTAGCTTGGCAGACCGAGGCAGTTGAGCTCGTATACCCATCAGAGCCCCTTGCCAAGAAACAAAGAATGGACAAGGGGAAGGGCGTTATTGCCACTTTAGAATAAGTGACACCTAAGGTCAAGACAGAGGAATGACCTTTTAGTCTTGGCCCAAAGATAGGGGAGTACTTTAACTTTCTCCAAGAAAATGTGGATCTTATCCTAGGGCCCCGCACTAGAGTATTGGAGTCAAAGGTGTTCTTGGGCAAGGGATTGATGGGCTATAAAGCTTGTCATGGCCTACTAGTAAGTAAAGTCCTTTCAGCTTAGTTCTTTTGCTTCTTTATAACATGACTTGACCATTTGATTTTTCAAAACATGTTGGAAGCAATAAAGTTGAGGGACACACTCCTAGTTTGGGAGGAAAGGAAGGAAAAATATGAGGGTGACATGACCGCTGTGACCGTTGAGGCTTTGGAGCTGAAGGATAGAACAAGAAATACTGAGGCCATAAAAAATGAAGCTAACGAAGCTCTATTTCCTGAGGTTCAAATCGTTAGGCTGCCATATCTAGCTTTACATCAAACCTGAACAAAGTAGCTGACGAGCTGACAAGGGTAAAAGGTGAACTGGATGCAGTAGTGCAATGAGTTGAGGTTACTAAGAATAAGCATGAGGTGGCTAAGGAAGAAGTTGCTTTGGAAAAAGAAGAGGCCACTCGGGTTAAGGTAGAGACCACTGTACTAGTTACAAAAGCGAAAGAAAAAATGGAATCTAAAACCTCCACCTCTTTCTTGTGTACTTTGTGGGAGCAACACCTAAAGATAGACTTCTCTTTTTTTGGTGGGGATGCTCTTAAGGCCATAAAGGGCTTTGAAGAAGCCACAAAGGTTGCTTCTTCCAATAAGGTACAGGGTTTATAGTTAGAGTTTCTCCTACTGAGGGCGTGATTCAAAGAGAGAATAGCTCGCAGGTCATAGAGACCACTGAAGATCAAGTGATGGACAACTTGCTCACCCCATATGTAGACTCTCCAGCCCACTAGAGCACAACTTCTAAAACCCAAACTCCTTAGGCTATGGTTGCAACCAATTAATTTTGAATGTAACTATGAAGTTTCATTTGTAATTTTGCCTCATTGAAAGAGGTTTTTCTTTATTGAATCTTTATAATCTTCTAGCTTTATTCTTCTCAATTTCTATAGTCCAATGCTTAATTGGTCATAGATAATATCTTTGTTAGCAAACCATAAATGAATGGATATTTGTTAAGATATATGTCCAGCAGGTCACAAACAATAATACTTAAGTGAACATGAATGTGCCTCAGCTAGCAATGAATTGCCTTGGTAGGTCATGCCTCAGTTAACAAACCATGACAATGTATATTTTTTAGGTCGCATGCCCAGATAGGTCACGCCTTAGCTAGTAATGTTCACCTAGGTAGGTTGCATGTCAGCTAGCAAACCATGGCAATATATATTTATCAAGTATGACAATGTATATTTCTCAGGTTGAATACCCTTGAGGTCATGCCTTAGCTGGAAAACCATGACAATGTATATTTATGATGTATGATAATGTATATTTGTCAAGTTGTATACCCAAATAGGTCATGCCTTAGCTAACACAAGAGGAGTGCCTAGGCAGGTCATATGAACACACTTCAACTTGCATGAGTTGGCTTTGTTAACCCTGAGAATAGCTTGATTCTTGTATAACTTTGCTAAATATTTATTTAGAAATAAACACTAATATAAAAATTTGAGGAAAAATATGGATGCTTATTATTAATTTCTAAATAGCATTATAGGATTAGAATATGGTTCTCATTGTGGGTGCCTACTTTTGGTCAGGAGCCTACTGAGGTTGTTGAGGTCACTATTCTGCAGGTTGTACCATATAGTCTTTCAAGTGACCTCTCTTGATCAGATCCTCAATTACATCTTTGAGTGCCCAACAATCTGAAGTATTATGCCTGATCTCATCATGGTAGGAACAAAACTTGTCTTTGTTTCTGAGTTTGTTGGGAATCCTTATGGGATTAGCTTCCAGTAGTCTTCATTATCTTTCTCTATTTTAAAGATCCTATCTTGAGTATTTGATAGGACACTATAGCTATCGTGGTGACCTTGACACTGAGGTCACTCGCTCCTGGCCTTTTGTAAAGCCTGGCTATCGGAGTCATCCTTCTAACCCTCTTTACTACTCCCACCATTGGTTCTCTTTTTGCTCTGGCTGGAGCTTTTCATCTCTTCTTTCTGGATAGACTTCTTTGGACCAAAGGTCTCGTCTCACATGACTTCCTTGGTAGCTCACTCATAAAATTCACCCAAGTCCCTCACTAGAGACTTGTATATACTCTCATACAGTTTCCTGTCCTTGTAAAGTCTAGCTGAGATTGCTGTTAGGATGCTTTCATCTAAGGGACTCTCTACGTTGCTAACTTTAGGCCTTAATTGGGTGATGTAATCTTTCATTGATTCATTTTTCTGCTAAAAGACTATCACAAGGTGGCAAGATGGTGTGAACTGCCTTCTCAATGCCTTATATTGGTTGATGAATCTCCTCTAGCATTCTTCCCAACTATGAATGCTGTGAGTTGGGAGACTGCTGAGCCATGTTCGAGGTATGTCTGCAAGGGTGGCTGGGAAGATATAGTATTTGACCAGTGGATTAGTCATCTAAAGTTCCATCTGGACATTGAACGTTTCCAAGTTGTCATATGGGTCACTATCCCCATTGTACTATAGGATGTTGGGGATTTTAAACTTGCGAGGAAGAAGCTCTGTCTCAGTTTTCCTAGTGAATAGTGTTTCTTCCTTATAATGGTCTCAACAGTCTTGAGTTAAAGGGCATTTTTCTAACTGTTGAACCCTCGGAGGTAGCTCTTCCACCATGGGGTCTTGAGCCTCAGATCGATGACTGGTGGATCAATGGCTCCTTTTACCTCCCAAGTCATTGGAATGGGGATCTGAGATTCTAGGCCTTCTATTATGCTCATGACCTGGCATGTATTGGTCTGAAATACATCCCCTATTGGCCCTACTTGAGCCTTCCACTTGATGTGAACCCTCGCATTACTATTTTTCTCCATCATATTCAAGAGCTCAGTGATCATTCAACCTCAGTAGTAAATTAGAAGAGCAAACTAAACTAGTTTGCTAATATTCTAATCTAGTTGGCCTTTCCTTTTGAGCTCCTTCCCAAGGCTACTGGAGTACCCCATCGAGCACCACGACCTTAACTTGTGTTCGTGTGCCTTGGGCCTATGCCTAGGCCAACACCCTAACCACGTTAGCCAGTTCCCTCACCATGTTCTCCAGCATTTCTTGACACTGATGCCATGCTTGTAGTCCATCAATCCCTAGGATAATTATAGCAGGCTGGCGAGAGGTCAATAAGGCCATGCTAGTGAGAACTTCTATGGTAGTGGTGGTGGAAGTGCTTGCTGCAAGAAGGACCTGGCCTCTAACTAGTAGAATATCTCACTGATGTTCCACGTGACCCTAGGGCTGATCAATAGTAGCATCTGAACTCCTAGTTGTTCTTCCTATAGCCATTGCAATTGAGCAAGAAATCAAAAAGAATGTAGTTTTGGGCCCCTTCCTCTAGTGCCAAAATGTTGACATCCAAAATCAGTCAACCTAAGTCTACCACCCCAAACTGCACGTTGTGAAGGCAAATTTGAATGGAAGAAAGAGAAAGAGAGAAAGAACAGGGGACACCAAGAGTTTTTTAATATGGTTTAGCCAAGTGCAATGCTTAACTCCATGATTATGTTATTTCTTTGCTTATTTTGGCAGAGTTGTAGTAAATATTGTTGTTTCTCCCCTCTTTTACATTGATTTCAACCCATTTTTATAGTATCTGGGGTTTTACAATGTACTCCATAACATAAATGAATCATAAATTGATTACAACGGTTGATAACGAATTCCGATGGAATAAGCAATTGAATGGTCTTATCTAAATTGATGGCTAGGAGGGCATACTTCGAGTTGTGGGTTAGACCTTGTCCTTAACGACCTGAGGTTGCTACTTAAACCATTGTTGGCCAGCGGCTTGAGCTCGTATTTGGCAACCTGATGCCTTGCTCCTGTGACCTCAATCCTAGTTGAGCTGGACTTTTATCAGTTGGGCTTGTTCATTGAGTTTTTACTGGCCTATTTATATAGTTCCAAAAATACCCATAACAAATTCAAATGAAAAACCTTATGAATTAATGATTTTATTAAGTTAAATCATATTGTTATAATTAATATGTAATTCTGAATTGTAATATATGTTAGATTGTAATTTTAAAAAAAATATTACATATTATAATTATCTTCAATGAGATTTCATATTTTAAAACTTTTCTGCAATCAATTTTTTTATCAATTGTAGTAAATATATTTCTCTCAAAGTAATTAACTTCGGCTCTTTAATCTGCATTCAATCCATCTTCTTAGATAATCTTAAGTACACGAATCACAATAAATAACATAGGAATCGAATTAATTAACCCAATGTAATTCCATTAGTTTTGGATGAATTCATTGTATTATTTTAGTAAGTTTTTTCAACAATTATGCAAGATACATGCATGGATTAGAAAGCATGACCCAACTCAATTAAAAATAGTGAGACCTTATCACTGCTTTTGAGTTTTAATATAATAAGTAAATAGTCAAAGAAAATAATTAATGTATTTTAATATTTCAATGTGATAAAAATTTAAAACTTATTGGCGATATTTTAAATAACATACATAATAGTGTATAGAATTTTTAAAAATTTAATAGAGACACCAGCCCACACTAAAATACATATAGCTCTGTCGCTGTCACTATGCTTGCCCCTTGTACATTACTAAGAAAAATGATATCGAAGAGTGTGGACCATATACTCTTTGAATTAAAAATTCAATCACAATTTTAAAGATACTATTTAAATAGAAAAATAGTTAAAAATTATAATTAAAATAGTGCCTAAAAATTGAAAGCATTAAAGGCTTGGGACTGGTATGCTTTAGCATTTTTAAGTTTTCGTGCACAGATGATCAGTAATGAGAGGATTCCCAATCATTGTAGCTGCAACGGCATGGGAAACTACTTTTTAAAGTATGGCAATATTTTGTGTTCCTAGGTTTTTAAATTTTTTTTAAGTATTTTCTAGCCACACATTCTCTCTTTTTTAATTACTAGTAGTTTAAACAATAGCATCATCATTTAAAAGGTATATTTTGATGATATCATAGTAAATAAATATTAGAATGATTATAGAGTTATAAATATAATATTATTTTATGTCAAATAAAATAAATTATAATAAAATTTTTAATAATTTGATGAATTTCAAAATGTTACTAATGTAATTAAAAATGGATTGTGAATGAAATTAAATAAATTTATCTTTAATATATATATAAATGCCTTTTAAAAAAATTCATTTTAAGAAAAGTAAAATCTTAGTTTTCTTCATCCAAACAAAAGATTGATTTTTTTTAGCCTTTGAAATGAAAATTGGCTAACTTCACAATGCATGATATATTTTTCCCATTGCATCACAGAATAAGTGGTATTCATCCCAAGAGACATACATTGATATAAAAAAAAAACAATCATGTAATGTTAAAGCATCTGTTATTAATTATTTTATTCTCTCTAAATTATTATCATATTTTTATCTATATATTAATTATAGAATGAAAAATTATAAAATATAATAAACATTGGTTAGTAATTCATAATTCAACCACATATAATTAAAAGATGAATTACAGAATATGGTTGAATTAATTTTATATTGATTCTAACACTACAAGAAAAACATGATTTCGTTGGAAAATCCGTAGGAGTACACTTAAGTGAAATGGCGCGTTTTGATTATTTTTCAAATTCTAACGGATTAATTCCGTTGGAATCTTTGAACCCTATATTCGTCCCCAAATCTCAATTTCTGTAGAAATGGTCGATCGACTGCAACCTCTCTCGTGTCGTCCTCTCTGCGTTCGTCAGTTTTCAAGCAAGTTTTGGTGAGGTTTCTTCATCTCCTTCCAGTTCTTGAAGCTTCTGTGGAGGCATATCAAGGTAAAAGTTTTTTTTTTCTTCATTTTGGTGGGTTTTTCATTGTGTTCTTCGTGTTTTCCGTTTTGTATAGATTTGTGTTAAATTTTTTTTCTTGCACTCATGCGGTATAATAGATCATTTGTAATTAAAAATCAGTTCATATTTATGCTTGTTTTTCT
>JANHAO010011334.1:0-17050 GCA_026873985.1 Saraca asoca | reverse complement strand
TGGATCAGGTAAAACTTGGTCCGCATAAATGCGGGCCTAAACGGACCAAGCCCGTTTAGGCCCACATCCGCGCGGACCAAGTCCGATCCGCGCGGACCGGTCCGTTTACCATCTCTATCTAAAATCAATTAAACTTGTTGAAGAGCTTGGAGATGAGCAAGGGATCAAATTTCTATATTAAAAATAGATCTTTGTAATTTACATATAGTTTTATGATTAATAATTGATTTTTAAGATAATAATAGTTAATTTATTAAACTTACATTCAAAAATTCAATATTAAACTCAAAATATAAGGAAAATTAGATAAAATCTTTAAAAAACATCAAATATGAAAAAAAAGGCTTTCCACTAATTTATTATGTTGTTGGGTATAGTTATATGATCAATCTTTTGAAAACAAGGAGACAAAAACCATGTGATGGAGAGAGAAAATAGGAACAAACGTGCAAGTGGTGAAGTGGGCATAGATGGAGATGGATGCCTTTGTTTTGAAATAGATAAATTAATGAAGTTTACCTAAGCATTTAAAACGATGCAAGGAAGGACACATTCTTGTTTGCCGTTAGTTTATTTATTTCTGTGTGTGGGGTTATTAATTGTGCTCATATTCTTCTCTCCCCACTCTTTAACTCATTCGGCGGTATTTACAAAAAAAAATAATGCATTTTAATTTTTCTACCAACAAATAAAATAAATAAATATTCGATTTACAATTTAATATTTGCGCCTTTCTTTGGTGGAATCCTCTCTTTTGTTAAAATTTCAATATTTTCCACCTAGTTAATTGGCTGCTTATGTTTAGGGTGCCCTGTGTATTGATTAACAATCAATATCTTTAGGCGCAGCAATGGTTTTGTTTGACAATTAACAGATAATATTAATTATTTGTTATTAATTATTTATATATAAAATAATAATTAAAAATAAATATATTTTATTATTTATTTGAATATTAATTTATTTTAATAATATTTTAAATTTATTATATTAATTTTTTAAAAAAAATAGATTATTGTAACTTATTATATTTTTTTAAGATTTAAATAATTATAACTTATTACACTTATTAAATTTTTCATTAAAAATAAATAATTATATTTTATTATGTTTATTAGATTTGTTAAGAAATAAGTTATATATTTTAAAACTATATGCATAAAAAAATTATATAACTCATTGATAAGGGTGTCTTTTTTGACACTAAATATAAATTTACAGTTTCAAAATATTAGTTTCTCAATTTAAGATCCTATCCTTTAATTAAAAAAATTATTTATCAAATATGAAAATTAATAAATTGATTAATTCGTTAAAATACTTAAATTAATTAAATCTCCAACAAAAAATTATTTGTCAAATATCTTTAATAAATTAATCAAATATATATATATATTCTTAAAAAAAAAAGCTTAAAAATTTAAAGATACTAATAACTAAATGCCTTTTATTTATTCATCAGACTCATCTCCAAAAGTTCCTAGTCTACATCATCCACTAATCTTGAGATAGGTAGGCATCTTCGTGACTCCGTCCTTATCTATTCGTATCTTTTTTCACTTTTATTTTGTTGAGTGGCAGTTCCAAACAAACAATTTCTTAGATCCTTCTCAGATGCTGATAGGTGGTTTCACCTCTTGATACATGAGGACAATTTATAAGGTAACAAATATGTTAAAAATTTTATTTTATTGTATTTTAATATTTTATTAATTTTTATAATGAAAATACATCTTATACATTTAAATTTTCATTAAATGACAAATTACTCTTACATTTAAAAACTACAAATTAATCAACTATTAATTTTAATCTTAAATTAGCACATATTACACATATTTTATTGAAAAATCCTATTTCTTCTCTTGTAAGGAATGAAATGCATATATTGAACACTTTATTTCTTTACGAAAAATATAAATTTTATGTTCTAAACTAATACTCAAATTTTCATATCTGGTAGAAAAATAAATAACACTTACAATAATGCTTGTTTAACACTTATTCTGGTTTAATGTTATATTTTTGTACAAATTATAAAAAGGATAAATTGTAAATTTTTAAAATTTAAGAAGGTATATAATTTGTATGATTTTAAAATTTAAGGAAATAATTTTTCATTCAATAAAAAATAAAAAATACAAAATATATATTTATTCTTTTTTTATAATAATTGGAGGCAAAATTTATTGAAAAATGAAAAATAACATTTATGAAATCTGAACGCCCAATATCTAATTTTCAAATCAAAGTTATTATTACTACTTGATTTGTTTATCCAACATTTTTTATTATTTTTAGTAAATGAAAATGTGCAAGTTGAAAAATTCACCTTTAGTTGCATAACAAACTTAAAAGCAAAAACAATCATTAAAGAGATGACAACAAAGAAGGAGTTTTGGGAAAAAAAAGGAATTTGCTTAATTATAAAGATATGAACATTGTGCCTAAGTTTGTTTAACTGGAATAAAAAATAATCATATTTATTTATATTTATGATTACAAAATATTAAAATAATAAAAATATTTTTATATTTATATTGTATATAAAAAATATAATAAAAAATAATATCCATTATTTTAAGAGGAATTATTTTTTTATTATAATAATATCATATATTATTTTATTAATTATAAGATATACAGATAATATAGAAGTTATTTTTTATACATAAATAATATATATATATATTTTTTTTTAAAAAAAGTCTTTCAACAGACATCTTACATTTTTTTTTTCTTTTTTCTCAAAGTATAGGTCTCTCTCTCTAAAATAAGTTCTAGAATGAAAAGTTGTTCCCCATGTTGACACTTGACATGACTCTTAAATTAAGTTATGCTTTTTGTTTATCTTATAGCTAGAAAAAGATGAACTAGATGCAGATCAAATTGAAGAAAGCTAAGCAAAAATACGAACAAAAAGTCATTTTCCAAGTCCATTTTCATCCTATTGTTTGCTCCAATCACATATACCATTTTAAGAAATATTCCAAATGTAACTGTTTTAAAAGAAAAAGAACAGATGGTGATATATAAGAATTTATTTTATTCTGAGTGTAAAACAGTCTATTGAAAATATTTTTGAAGGATAGTGCTTTCATGGACATTATTATTTGTTATAAATTTTTTGAACAAATTTTATATATTATGAGTATATAAAATGTTGCAGTTTTACCAATCAAAATTATAAACACAAAAATTTGTTTAAAAATAATTTTTATAAAAAATACAAAAATAATAAAAAAAGTTACAGAAATCATAAAAAAAAATTATAAATTTTCCAAGTCTTGAATGCATATATACATTATTTCAAATGTGCATGGAAGCACATCCTAGCAAATGGTGGACAAATGCGCAATCCCGTGACTTCCAATTATGTAATACACAAAGACCACTGTATGTAATGCCAAACATCTTGTGCCAATAGTAAAATACAAGGGATCTTCTTTAACTATATGCGATGTGTGAATAATTTCTATTCAATCATGACAACATATAGAATGTATAATCAAATTTTATAAATTGTACATTTAACTCCCTTTTGCTAGTCTTTTGTTTCCTAAACTTAAAAGGAAAAAGCTATGTATCTATAGCTTCATTGATTAATAATTCAAAATATATTTTCATCCTTTAAATTTATCACTTGTAAACATTAAAATGCTAACTCGAGATGTCTAATTCTATAAATTCATAATTTGTAAATGTTGAATTTTAACCATAAAAACGAAGGAGATCTATAATTATCAATTTATCCTTATAATAATTTTTTCAGAAATAAAAATACATTTTGATGCATTAGTAATTAAATGATAGATGTATGGCATATTAATAAAAATATTATAATACTATATTTTAATAAATTTATATTTTTAATAAATACTGTTAAATTATTAAAAATATCTTTATTGAAATTGGATGGCCAATACCAAAAAGATGATCGATTAAAAGTGATATGTAATGATCAACAGTAAAAATTAGTGGTGGATGATGATTAATCATGGTGGATGATAATAGACTATGGCCAACGACAATGAGTGGTGATGAATAACGATAAGTGGTGGTGAACGATAGTCAACAATGGTGGATAGTGATCAACAGCGATTGGTGGTGGTGAGCAGTGGTTAGCAGTAATAGGTGATGGTGGTGGGATGATGATCAATGAAGATGGATGATAATCAACAACGAAAAATGGTGGTGGACAGTGATTAACAATGATGAGTGATGATCAATGGTAATAAATTGAGGTAGTCAACGACGATGGATGATAATGGGTTGAGATAGTAAAATATTAATAAAAAGATGAGTAAAATAATCTTTTTATATAATAAATATTTTTATGTAAATATAAGATATTTATCTTCTCTATTGAAATATTTTGTGAGAATATTTGATTAAAAATATTCTTAATTAAATTTTTCTAAATTTTGAATCAAAGAATCTAATAGTCTCTTGAAATATTTTTCTGAAATGTGAGATAGATTCCATTGACCAAGTATCATCCTAAAAGAATTACATCCATAATTTATAAAATAAATTAAACATTTGTACGTACCTATAATTCAAAAGTAATTTGCACGTGGTTAAGAAATATAGAGAAAATTTCATCTAGTTTATAGTCCATTTTAAATGTTATGGTGTTGCTAAATAAACCCCAAATTGTCGGCATCAATACAATTAGAATATTCAAAGTTTCAAGAAATTAGCATAGCAAAATTGAGTATTAAATGGGACAAGAGCAGGGTGGATAATATGAACCATACAACTTTTTTTTTTTTTGTTTATATTTTGTAAAAAGGAAAGAATATTCCAGTGGCATTGCAAAGGAAAAATCCAAGATTCTCGATCTAATAAAGGAGGCCTTGTTCTCTAGAAGGAGCCGTCTCACCAACAACCACTTTGAAATTTGAAAGTTTCAAATACCTAATTAGCTTTCCTTCTTCCTTTGTCAAAATCTTATATTCTATTCAACCGCTCATCCTTTTCATCGGGACTATAACGGCACAAGTTTCCATAATGCCCCGGATGTGGCGGTTGGATTTCACATTTTGAAAGAAAATGAAATCTCACCTGTGTCGAATTGTATTGCAGAGGTATCATATATTTTAAAAAATTATTTGATTATCCATACTTTTTTTTTTTTGGTCAAAACTGATATAAGCATCCTTTTTCTTTTGTCTTATGCTTAGGTACACTCACCACACAGAATCTTAAATTTTAAAAAAAAATTACTATAATTTTAAATAATAGAATTTTATTTTTTTTATTTATCACATACAAAATTTATATATATTTATAATTTTTTATAAAAAATTAAAATATTTTATATAAAAATTAAAAGTTTGGTGACTTTTGTGTTCAACTTTTATAAAAATTCATAAATTTTTCCAAGGGCGCACCATAGCAAGACCTTTTTCTTTTTAACCAAGTTAAATTTACAGCACTTCGTTTAACATTTCTCTTTTTTCATAAATAAATTTATATAAGTTCAGGTTAATTTTCAACAATTTATCTGAAAAAAAAAATACTATCCAATTTTCATCCATAAACCATTTACGCACTTTTTTTTCTTTCATAGGGATAATAAATAAGCATGAACCCAAGGCTTCGTTGGCATTTGTTTGGAAGGAAAATAATTTTTTAAAAGGAATAATCTTATTTATACATACTTATAGTTATAAAATATTAATATAATAAAAAATATTCTATTTATTAAATACTATATATAAGTAGTGTAATGAAAAACAACATCTACTATTTTAAAAATGAAATTATTTTCTCTCATTATTATATTATTATATATTAATTTAATAATTATAAAATATATAAGTGATATAAAAATTCTTTACTCTTATATATATATATATAAGATTTTTTAAACTAAAATATCTTCGATAAAAACAAACAAAAGATAAGAACAATTATGTATATGTTCAATCTTTTGTCACTAAATCACAAGTTTCATTTTCATGGAATTTTCCTATATTAACCTTAAGCTTTAACATTTTAAGAGACAGTGTGTAACTCACTTTTTAGATGCAACCTGTTCAATTATTCTGTTGCATGTTCTATCTTTGTGTCTATCCCAACATGTCATGTATTCCCATGTGTTTTTACCAATGCTTGTAAAGATATTCAATAATGGAAGCTTGCTTTGACTTAGAAAAAAGCATTGAACTATATGTTCACATGAAAAAAAAAAGAACAAAAATCAACCTTTGAGTTCTAAATTTAAATGAATGTGGATCCCATGAGTCGCAATATATTGTACTTCTTTGATAGTGGTTTTGTTGATTGATACAGAGAATAGTGGTAAAAAAAAAAAATTAGAATCCTTGTGATCTCAAAGATGGTATTTTGAGATTTTCAAAGAAATTTAAAATTGCTTTGGAAATTACAATTCCCATTCATAATTATCAATTTCTCATGTACTTATGCAAATATTATGGTAGAAAATAAATAAGTAATTCTTTTTTTAAAAAAAAATGATGCTAATGAATTGTTTTTCACAATACAGTATGGAATTTTTGGATCTGTCAATAAGCTTATTCTTCGATTCGTCGAAACATCCTTACATAAAATTATAGGTTATGATTTAAAATTTTTCGACTGTGATAATTCGCATCACATAATAAAATGTCATTGGATAACAGTTAAAATGATATTTATCAGTTGTAATACTCCGTACCACATTACAAGATGTTATGAAATTATATATTTACCCTCAACATAGGCCAAATCTAGCAAATTAATAAAAAAATTAATATTCCTCCAGTCTCATTTTGTTTGAATCCAATACGGTAGAAAAAGAAGCAAATTCTCTTACTTTTTTTTTTTTTTTTTGTCATGGGCATAAAGATTCATTAATTATTATTGAAGGATAGGTATTCCCCTTTTTGCTTTGGGCTAAAGTGAGATTTTAGCGAAACGTGGGCTGTCTGTTAACATTTTTATTGGGCAGAATATTATTTTAGGTCTATGAGAACCGAAGCCCAAAATTACGAGTCCAAGAGGTTTGGGAATTTTTTTGGGCTGGGGTCCATATGAACATTCAATCCAATGGATTTGCCACAATACCGGATAACCCTAAGGTTTAAACAAACATCTACATCCTTCATCTGAAAATTTGAAAAACCTATGACGTTTATATTTATTTGAACAACAAGAATATTTGAAATTAATCTCAACATTTTAGGATCAAACTCTCAAAGGAAAAAACTTTAAAATGTCACCGTATCATTAAAATTATCGGTTATATATATATATATATTTTTTATTTAAGGGGAGGGAATTCTTCTTTCTTGTTTTCAGTTTCTTATATAATTCCTGAAAATTGAATATATTATGTTATTATTTTTTTAAGTACTCTTAATTTCTCATTAGTTTAACTTTTTCTCTTTTTATTGACATGGCTATTAATATGATTTGACATATTAAATTAATTTATAGTATATTATCGCAGGGGATGAAATTATTTAGATTGAAATTTATGAGAATGAAAATGCTACAATTAGAAACTAAATTATAATATGTAGAATTATAACAACTAAAATTACAATCAAGCCTTTAGTTCATATGCTTCTTGTCTTGTTTTAAGGTAACATAAATTTTTTTTTTTTTTGTTACATTCTTTGTGAGAGTTCAAAGAACATGTCAAAAGCCTATATAATTATTTACCAATTCAAACATAATACACAATCAATGTAAAACATTTTAATCATATATCAACCCTACATTATCAAAATTATTAGAGTAAATTAAAGTCTCCATTATGTGAGAACAATGTTCAAATAACATCTTAATACATGAGCACAAAATTGTACATTGCATCAAAGTTGAATTATTTATAGGCTAATTCCTCCTAAATGGTATAAAGAAGTCCGCCAAATTTTTTGGGGGGCAATGCCATGAATTAACACAACTTGTGACTCTCAACAAGGTACAAGTAATGTCACAGACATAGTATCTTCAAAAATGTATACATTCTGTTTAATTTCTATAGATATTTATGTATTCCTGACTCATTTTATTGGTATAGTGAAATATAGGACCCCAATTATTCACTTTTGTCAAACCATCAAACTCAGGATGGAAAAGGGTCTCGTAAAATTCTAGAGAAGCTAAAAGTGGTTTTAGTATTTGAGATTAAACTATGAAGAAGTCAAATCCAAGATTGGATGGAATAGTTGCATTTGAAGGAGTTCACACCACTGATATGAGCAAGGATATCTGAGGAATCAACCATATCATCTTCTTCTTTCACAACTACCTGTAAGTACAATTACAGATAAAAGGAATATTGGATCAGGGAAAATTATACCAACAAATTATTGAAAACCTAAATTGAAGTGATGAGGGACTTTCTTTTCTTTATGACTAAGACAAGTTGCAAGAAAAATATGAGGGTTTGACAATTGAATGTTCTCTTTTCACTAAAGAAAAAAATGCAATTGAATATGCTCTGGGAATCTATCTTACTTCTTCTTCTTCATCTTCTTCATGATTGCTGCTTCCAGGTCTATGGTTCTCTCCAAAGTCATCATTCTTTGCAAACCTTCCTCGAACACGTGGTCTGCTATCCGCCAGAGTTTTCCGGCAAGCATACTGCATCGTAGAATCCAAGATGAGTTACAAATTTGGAAATTATGCAGCTCACATGCCTGAGAGTGAAGGAAATATCTTACAGATAGATATATACATATTTGAGAAATACTACTTGCACTTGTTATTATGTATGATCTCCTCACAACTGCTCACGTGACACAATTTGATATGTAATGTGAGTTTGACTCTGATTGTGATAATGTGCAGTTGTGGAGGAGTTGTAAACAGTAAGAAGTGCAAACGCTACTTGATTTGACAGTACCTTGATCTTCTTGCTGAAATTCCTCTCATTCCTTTTCTTCATGTATCTATGAATCTTTTCTTTCCTTTGCTCAACAGAAAGTTTTCCAACTTTGTAGGTAGAATCCTCCAAGTTTGAGATTTCAGGTGTCAAAGTGGTGGAACTCCCAGCCCCAGCTACAAGTTGCTGACTCTCAGTGCCAAGTGCCTGGTACAGAATTCACAAACAACTGTTAATTTTACAAAGGGAAATTTACACAGTAACACAAATTAGAGGCTGTTGAAAGTGATATGCAAATAGAAGCATCCATAAAGTGAGTCTATTTCTGATGATGCTCTTCATAACTGAGTTTCATTTAAAAAGTTGTGATTCCTTCTTGCTAATTATGCTACTTTTGAATGCAGGTGACATTCTAAAGGGACTGATATGCTTATAACAACTGTTTAAAGGATTTGGCACTATATGGGGCTTCAAAAAGATTTGTGGACCATTGGCTATGCACCAATTTCCAGCTTTTTAACAAAGCCTTTCAATCCTAAGTAACTTTATTTCTGCAACCTTTTAGACTTGCCAATAGCAAGCTTTGCAGCATCAGTAATTCTCTTTGGCTATTGGGTTTCCTTTCTTTTTCTCGACGTATAGTTATCAAAAACTTGGTACGTGTGAGGTCTTGATATAGATATAAGGACAAATACTCACTTTTAGATATTTGAAATGCAGTTGTGATTGTATTGTGATCTCAGAAAATTACAGAAAAAAAAAAAAAATCAACAAGACAAAAAGGGTCATGATGCAGTAACAACAAATGCCACCACCACAATAACGTGAGTGCATAATTGATGCGCCACCGCATTTTAAAACACTGGTCACTTTATTAAAATGTTTCTGCAAAAACAAAAACATCAAATGGTGGTATGGGTGTGCAGGTAAGTAACAAAACACGATAGGTTGGTCAAAACAAAATTTCTAGTGACTTTGGACCGAACTTTTGAATTAAGCAAACAACAACAACTAAGTGAATGATGAACAAGATTGAAAATTGATCATACCTGAAGATCTGGATGGTTAAAAACCCTTTGAATTGCATCAGGGCAATATATTCCACCATTATCTCCCTGAAAATCCAACTCTTGTGGCTGCAATTCAGGAGCCAGAAGAATGCTTCCACTAAACATTGCAGAACTGTCAGCAGACAAGACAGTGTTAATAGCCCCAGGAGGCATATACACTCCTATGCCAGGGCTCAGATAAGAGCAAGATGGAGAATTAGGATTCAAAGGCACATAAGAAGGGACAGAAGACAAGCAATCCTCTTCAAACACAGATGAAAGTGGGCCGCCCATGAGGGGTCCCACTGGGTCATTGGTATACTGAGAGAGTCCCTCCACAACTGAAACTGCAGCCAGAGAAACCTGAGGCTGCTGTAGAGAATTATTAGAGAAATCAAATTGCTCCTGTTGAGTTGAGATTGGGATAAAAGGAGAGATTTGGAAAGATTGAGATGATGAGAAGTCTATGGATGCAGAAATGTCATTGTCAATGTCTTCTTGGGAATCAAAGATGATGGGCAGGTTGTTGTTGTTGTTGTTGTGGTTGTTTGTGGTGGCAGCTGTGGCAGTGGTGGTGGTGCTGGTGGCGGCCGTGCTAGATGTGGTGGTGACCATATTACTATTGGTGTTGAACTTGTTGTCTACTTCTAAAGCAATGGATATGTTTGTGGCATAGGAAGAGTTTTCATCATAGCAGCAGTTTGAACTGGATGTAACTTCAGAATTCTGCAGGGTTTCTTGGAAAAGTTCAGTATCACAAAGTTCGAAAATTCGAGCACTAATTGGGCTTGAAATCTCATCCTGCAAGTGATATGAAAGCAATGTTGTCAACAACATGGCTGCCATAAACTACCAAAACAGAGTGAGAAGTTGCACAATAGAGGTCTAACTATAGACCCCTTTAAAAATAACTAGAAACTTGACGTGATTCCCAATAGTTTTTGCATTATGGGGGCTCTGATGTGAATAAATTCCCCCTTTTAGTGTTTGATAGAAATGAGACTGATCTGATCACTTAGAACATGGAAAAAATTCAAGTTTTGAACTTTGAAAAGCTTATATTCTCTCTAATCAATCATAACTTTGCCTTGTAGAGTTGTCTTCATCAAATAGTTGGCATTCTAGAGTGATTACATTTCATGTCATTTTAATTGACTATAGTATTACTTGCACTTCATATCATTTACAACACATTTCACATCTACATACATAATACAATTTGATTCAAATTGATTTCACCGGTCAAATAACAAGAGTCAATCATTTAACTTAAATTATATTATATATGCAGCTATGAGAAAATTGTGAATAATAGGAAGTATAAATAGAATTTTTTTTTAATTAATAATAGTATTTGCTATAATGCTAATGAAATAAGCAAATGTACAAAACCCCATATAAGTGGTTAATTGCATGGTCCACTCAGTTTTGCCTATATTTGGTCTTAAACAAATGAGAAATTCTCTAAAAGGGTTTGGCCTTTTGGGGGTTATAGCAACATAAAAGTTTGTGCATCTATGCTTCCAAGCAATATGCAAGAGCCAAAATCCCAATGTTAGTATAACAGATAATTGTGTAAACAGACAAGAAACCTAATTTTTGTTCAAGTATATAGAAATATGGCTACAATTCTCTCTCTCTCTCTCTCTCTCTAACTGAGTAAAAGAATCAAAATAAGCAATTTTGCTTAGAGAAGAAGCAGAAAAGAAAGATGTATTGGCTTTGGAAAATGACAGTTTGGGTTGGCATGATATTGTCTTTTGAATTGGATAATATCAGAAAAGAGGCAAAGCCTGATTCTCACGGAGTCTTTTATTCTCAGTCAAATACATATTGCCTTTCCAATCATATAAATAAATAAAGGAATGAAAACACTTTCTCCTGCCAATGTGAAAGGGTCTAGAAAAAGAAGTTCTTTTCTCTTGCAGTATCAAAAACAATAGCACACAAAATTCAAACACAGAGTAAAATTCATGCATACTTCAAAAGAAAAAGCCCAGTTCATCAGCAATTTCAACAGAAATATTAAATAATAAACTGAGCAAAGAAAAACAATTTGAGTTCTAAATTATGTGAAGAAAAATAACCCAATTTCTAAACAAAAATTTTATGATATTGTTATGTTTGGAAAAAATCCAAGCTAGCTTTTCTCTTCATTCATGGAGAATTGATTAAAATTAGGTTCTCCTCCAAGTTGATGAAAAGTTGTTCAAAACTTTCAAAACAAAAGATATATGATTTTAAATTGCAATATACAATTACAATATTTTTTTTTATCAATAATTGCAATATTTTCACACACACAATATTTTGATCGTACTATTCTCTCTTATCACAAATTTCTACAATTTTGTATCACAACCATCAAATCATTTATAATTTGGATTTTCGAAATACGACTGCAATTGTAGTTGTAATTTAAAATCAAGAGAAGTGCCACAATTTTATATAACAATTATCAAATCATTTGTAATTTTGATTTTCAAAATACAATTGGTAATTTAAAATTGAGAGGTACTTAAACACATGCATAAAACATTTTGTGATTGAGATCGCTTTGGGATGAATGTCATTACAATATTGGGAAGTTGCTCCTCCTGTGGCAGTGGTGGCTGTTGTTGTGGTGGCGGCGGCAGCTGGATGACGTCCTCCAACATGGTGGTAGAAGAAGCTTGGAAAGCTAATTCAATCAAGATTAGAATAGGAAAATGCAAACCAAATTGCCCACCCTTTGTTATATAATTCTGATCACTAATCAAAACACAGCAATGCACAACAACATTAACAAAAACACTCCATATATAGACAACTGAGAAGAATAACAGAGAAACAAAAAAAAGAAAGAAAGAAAAAGAAACAGAGAAAAAGGTTGTCTTTCTAGAGAGAGAAAGAGCAGTGTTGAGAGAGAAAGGAAGTTATGGAGTTAGCTAAGAAGATGGAGAGTAAGAAGGATAACAAAGACTTGAAAATTGGTGAATGTATATATATAGTGTATAAGGTGTCCGAACAAATATAGCCGTCGGGCTCAGCCTAGCCTGGCACTCGCGGGCGTCAACGCGAGAGTCACGGTGGGCCATGAATTTTGCGGATCGGGTCGGGTTTTGGTGACGTGGCAGATATTTATAGGCGGGTTTTTCAGTTAGTAAATAATTCATGAGCAGATATTGGGTTGACCAAGCCTTTGTTCTATTTCCATTCCATTTCGTGCATATTTTTCATGAGATGGTTTGTTTTGGATTTAATTCTTAATTAAGTTTTTGGTTCGGAATTTACTAAAAAATGAATCTTTTTATATTTTTTTAATTAAAAAATCATATTAAATTTTAATTTTTAATTCAGTCATAATTGGAAAATAATTTTGTTAAAATACAAGTAGTTGTACCATTTTCTCAATAGTACAGATAAAATTAAAGATATCTATTCTAAATATTAGGACTAGAAAATATTTTGATTTATATGATAATCTAGCTTTGTTTTTCATATATTCAAATATTTATTGAAATATTTTCAATTGATACACAATTTTGTATGCATCCCTTGATATGACACATTATTAGAGAAGTAAGCTGCACCTATGCTTTTTTTTTTCTTTTATTCATAGTATTTGATCTGTGTATTTGCACGAATTGTCGTTGTTTATTAAATATATTATGAAAAGTATTTTAATAAAATTTTGTACATTAGATGAAAAATATTTAAATTTATTCTAAAATAAAATTATAAGTTGTATAAAAAAATAACAATTAGTATAGATAATAAGTTCACCAATTAAGTAGCATTGAAAATATTTATTATTTAAAATTAAAAGCTTAATACATGCAACAAATAAGGATAAGATTTCAAAGATATATCTTTCCTCTTTAAAATATAAATATCTGGGCATGCACGATCAAAACTCTAAAACAGTTGAAATCTGATTGACGCAATCAAATAGTTGAAAATAGAAAAAGTTTCATAAAAATATAAATAATAAACAAAAATTTTCTTATTTTTTATAGACTAATTTACCCTAAAAACTCCTCTCAGTTATATACTAAAAAGATCTAAGTTATAAAGAAAGATTTTTAATTATTTATAAGCTCATTTATCTTTAGGTCGGGTCTTAATTATATCCACTGAGAATGTTTCATATATAAATGGTATCAAAGAATTATTGATTTTTTTTTTAATGTTAAATGGCTTCCATTCCTTCAATGTGAAACATAATCTTTAATATTGTTTTTATATATTAATAGTGTATCAAATTTAACCTAAAAACAATAAGTTTTATATTTTCATAATTAAAAAATAATCTAATTTTTAATTTATTCAAATTTAAGATATTAAAAAGAAAATTTCTAAAAATAATATTGAGTGCTAGCCAAATATCATATTTTTTATGCATTAAAAAAATGTGATATTTGTGATAGAGAGGGGGGTTATGGGCATTGTCGGTAGTCTATTTTTGTCAATTAGGCGAGTTTATATTTTTTGAGTGGTTCAGGCACATTGCATCTAAAAAATTCCATACATAATTTTTTTGTTGCATTCCCTAATATATCACATTCTTAAAAGAAAAATTGGTTATCATGTAACATCCTTAATTTTCTAAAACCAATTTTAATAATAAAATAGCTTTCTAGAAAATTAGAAAAAGATAAATTTGAGAATTTTAAGAATTTTTAAATTATAAATTTTGTACTACAAAAAGTCTAGATATAGTAGAACTATATTACATGAATTTTAAGAAATCTCAGGAGATTGAAATTCTTATTTTTGGATGCTTAACAAATAAAATTCATGTTTTCAGGATTTAATTTTCAAATTTTTTTTGAAAAGATCGAAATTAGGGCTACGGGTGTCTAACGAGTGTAAAATTATAATCATTACGAAAATTATTAATTTAACTAATTTATGTTAAAATTCATAACTGCTGGCAATTGGTGAATATGTTAAATTTGGATTCAAATGGAGAAAATAGGAAAAATTGCTAAAAAGGAAATTGATTAACTTATAGTTAATGGGAAATTAACTTAATTTTTCTCATTTTGCCCCTTAAGGCGAGCTGCCTTTTTCTTCTTCAACCTATCTCCTGGTTGCATCTATGCAATTCATATTTCTTCTTCACAAATAAGCTTTCTCTCTCTACATTCACTCTCTCTCTCCTTTCAAGCAAGTCACTCAACTCCTTTTATTGTTTTCTCTTATTTTTACTGTTAATTCCTCTCTTCTTCCTCTTCAATTCGATATCAAAATCATGTTGAATTATTGAATAAAATCTGAGTTATGAATTTTTTAAGCTCACAATTATTATTTATAATACTGTTCAACCCATGAATTCACCTGAATTTTCTGAAGTTTTAGAGTATGAATCTTGTATATTTAGCTTGTTTCTTTGCAATGGAACTATAATCCAGTTATATTTGATTGTTTGGCAGAAGAAAAACTTTAAAATAGCTAAGAAGTTAATATACCCTTCTTTTTTGTTTATGATGAGTGGGATAAGGCTGGTTTGGGGGGATAAGACTGGATCGAAGTAATAAGGAGATTTATTATTTTTATGCATTTCACTTTGACTTGCTTTATTATTTTGTAAAATGTTGAAATGTGATATAATGTGCTATTTACAAGGTGATATAAAACAATTCAGAGGTAAGTATCTAAAACTTAACGACTTGTTTATGATATTAGGTATGAGATATGATTCTCTGGTTATGATATTGATGTATACATGTATTGTTTTTGTTGGATATATTCTTAAGTTTGGTATGAATTTATCTCATCAAGATTCAGACTCACTCTTTTGTAGACTTTATTTTTTTTTTTTTTAGATTCTCAAGATATAGCAGCTATACCTACCCTTGAGAAGGAAGATGAATAACAAACCAATGGGGAGTATTACTGATACTTTCACCACCATCATAGATAGCCCGCTAGACATGTATGAGATTAGATTGCATTATATAGTAATTCTAAATCTAGCCAGCTGCGAAGTCTTAGATGAGGTGGAAATCATTCCTCTATAACCCCCAAATATATTGTTGATAATAGCCCTAGGATGGTTTGAACCTTGAAGGATCTATCATCTATATATTTTGCTAACTTTTGAAACATGTAAATAACATGGCCATAGAATTCTCAAGAACATAGTTAGTCTGGCCTATACTTTTAATCCTTGACAAGTTATAGGTTAAACTAACTTTTGTTTTACATTGTCCTTTAAAGGATATATGGGGTGTTATAGAAGAATGACTTACTAGTGGAATGTATGTAAGAATTTTTTTTTCTTTTTGAAAGATTATTAAATAACCATGAATACTGTTATTTAATGGACATATGTCTTAATGGCCAATGTCCTTATACATTATGTAGGCAAGAATATACCAAAATGACATTCTACTATATGAATTTCTGATTTCTCAACTAAATAAATAAACTTCAGTAAATGGGATTAAGGTAAATTGAAGCGGGTGCAAGTGTAAATGAATAATAAAAAAAAAATACATAGGCTAGTGTTTATAAATTGAAAAATTGATATTCATGCCAGTCATAATCAAAAAATTGGATCATAACAAATCAATATGTGTGTGTTTTCTTTCTTTTTTTTTTCTAAAATGATCACACATGAATTGAAAAAATAAATAACATATTGATTGCAAGAAAATATTTAAAAATAAAATAAATATTGGTAGTTTTTTTTTCAAATTTATAATTCCAGGTATAATATAATTCTTTAAGTTTTATTTTCTATTTTTCCAAATGTACACTCTAGTATTTTTTTGCTCCCTTTTTATAGTGAATATATTTTATAGTCTTAATTTTTGAATGGGATGTTAAATTAATAAAATATGCATAATATTTCTTTAGAATTTTAAAGTTATATTATATACACAAAGATTTTTTGTACACATTGTAAGAATTATTTTATAATTCTTCTAATTGGCTGTAGATAATTATGTTTTTTGTTTTGTTAAAATAAACGGGCTAGTATATAATCTATAAGTGGATGCAAAATAGCCCATTAATCTATTAAGGTGATCCATTCACATTAGGCTAGGATATCTGTTATTGATTGGTGTGGGTCTCATAGTGCACGCCTTAACCCTAAAGCCCATGATGGGAGGGTCCTAGGGTTAATATATTGGCTAGGTCCCCTCTGCATCCTTAACTGAGACAGTTT
>JANHAO010011333.1:0-17029 GCA_026873985.1 Saraca asoca | reverse complement strand
TGATATATTAAATTTATTTTGAATCTATATAACTTAATTCTATATTTATAATTTTAAATTTATAATATATATGAGAGAAATATTATTTTTCTAAATTTAAATTATAACATTTTATCATTTATAGTTGCTGTTGACGATAAAATTTAATTCGTTCGGAGAGGTTAAATCTCAGTCAATCAGGTTGTTCTTAAACCTCAAGCTGCACTCTGATTAAAAAAAAAAAGAAAGTGTTTGAGAGATGAAGAGCAACAAGAACAAAGGAAATCGTTTAACATGATTCGACTAAATTTGGATAGCACCAGATCCTATATTCACAGTAACTTTTATTTCTGGGGAAAATGTTTTACAAAGCTTCCTCTCCGATTTAGTAGAGTTTCTGCTAATATTTTTCCACACACTCTACAATGATTTCAACCCTCCCTTTATAGAGGCATGGAGGAGTACAATTGTAATTTAATAAACTATACATATGTTACATCGAATAAAAAATATGTTGACAATTTAGATTTCTGCAAAGTTAACTTCTGTAAATTGTTTTTTATGAGTGGGCCCTAAAAATTACTTTTTGCAAGTTAGTGGAAGCCAGCTAAGATCTGTGAGCTAGTGAGTTGGGAGCTAATGAGTTGGAACTGAAAGTTAGCTAAGATGTGCTAGGAGTGGGGGGCTAGCTAAAGTGAGCTGGGAGCTAGCTTAGGCAACGAGCTGAGACCTGAAGCTTTCACGTAAGGTTGCCAGCAACCTGGATGATCTACACCCTTCCAATTGGACTTGTCTCTTGAGCTTTTGTCAATCCATTTTTTATAGTACCAAAAATATTCATAATAGTTGCATTTTATTATATATATAATATAAAATATATTATTTTTATATTATTTTATAACTTTTATCTATTTACAAATAAAAAATTGACAATACAATTTAAAATTGGACAACATTGGTCTTTATTGAAATTTGGCTCATTTTTTTCTGGATAATGAATTTACGCCCAAGTTTAGATTTTTGGTCAATAATTTAAAGCTTTAGGCTTTTCTACAACCTGCCTTTGAACCAAGGGCTTGTTTGTTGATTTCTAGGTTTCTCATTGTTTTTCCGTATGTAGCTTTTAATTACTGAGAGGTGAAAGAGATTTTAGGTTTTGAAAGAGACTTTTCTAATTCTAAGTATGGCATGTAACAATAGATAATTAATTTAAGGATTTAGATTTTTCACAATACCTAAAAATGAAGAAAATGATGATGCCATCCTAGATCCAGAATCCAACAATGTGAGGAGAGAGAATATTCTTATTTGACATCAGATGCTTCTGTAACAATCTCGATGGAGCAACTGTACTGTGAGTCATGGAAAGGAACAAGGGCCCTCCCTGTGTATATATAGAGATGGGTCAAACCTATTTATTATGGTAAACCCATACACAGAGTCCATTCGTATCCACTCATGAGTAGTGCTAATAAGAAGCCTAACAATATTAATTACAATTACTTGAGCTTAATGAAGTTTACAATATGCTCCATTAATTTTATATCCAATTAATCTGAGTTTTATAAATAATATATAAAATATATATTATTGAATTATGTTAGTTAACATTAAAAAAAAACTAACATTTCTCCCACTTAGACTACATAATTCAATAATAATAAAAGAAAATCTCTAAATTAATTAATAACAGGTGGCTACAATAGGATGTTAAATTGACCCAACACACTCATCTAAAATGGTCCAAGATAGGTTCACAAGCACCTCAACAATGCAAAAAATCATACTCGAAGGAGTATTGATATCATGCATGCAAGATACCCATGACTTGGTAACTTAACATAATAGCCCAATGGTCTAATATGGAATTATGAGTATCTCAACAATGTAGAAAATTATACTTGAAGGAGTAAAGATTTCATACATATAAGAGACTTGTAATCTGGTGATCTAACATGAGTGTGTATACATTAAAGGGAAATGCACAACAAAATAGCATGTTAAAATGTGATCAATGTATAATTTCCTAACAAAATTGGCCCTAACATCTGTCCAATATGCCATCTGAGATTCAACAACATATTTTAGCACAAAATGAGACTAGATCCAAAATATCTCCATAATATGCGATAACACAAAACTACACAATATGATAACAGAAATAACAATAATATATGGCAATCACAAAATAGCAATATATTCATCAAAAATTTGAATTACAAGTCTCTAGACATAATGACAAAATATAATGTTGCCATAAATTTATACAACAGACTCCCACTAATCTAAAATATCAAAAGATTTCACTAGACCTATATGGGTTACATGATTAACAAAGACTTTAACAGTTAAGCATTTGGTTAGGGGATCTGTTAAAATGAGTTCTGTAGGAATATACTTAACAAGAGTTTGGAACTCCTAAATTTTCTCTCTAACAAACATGTACTTTGTATCAAAATGCTTTGAGTGCTTAGAGCTCCTATTGTTTTGGCACACCACAATAGAGTTATCACAATATATAATCAGAGGTCTAGAAATACTCCACACAATCTGAAATTTTGTAATCAAATTCCTTAACCATATTGCTTGATGAATAGCCTTGTAACAAGCTATATACTTTGCTTCTATGGTCGAAGTAGCTCTAAGTGTCTGCTTGGCACTTTTCCACAAGACAACTCTTCCTGCCAATATGAATATATACCATGATGTGGACTTATGATCATCTAGGCAGCCACCATAGTCAAAGTTAGAATAGCCTACTATCTCAAGATGATCCAATCTCCTATAAGTGAGCATACAGTCTTTAGTACCCTACATGTACCTCATGACTCAATTTGCACTTTCCAATGAGCTATACCAAGTTTGCTTAGGTATCTCCCAAGTACACTAACAACAAAACTAATATTAAGACGTGTACAAATTTGAGCATACATAAGGTTGCCAATAACAGAAGCATATGGGACCTTCTCTATATCTACAATTTCTTTGTTATTCTGTGGACATTGGGTATTAGAGAGTCTCTCACCCTTTTGAATGGGTGCAATGCAAGGATTGTAGGACTTCATATTGAATCTATTTAGAATTCTTTCAATATAGCCCTTTTGAGACAAGTCAAGAATACCACATGATCAGTCAAAGTGAATGTCAATACCTAATACAAAAGAGACATTGTCAAGATCTTTCATGTCAAAATGTGCTGTCAACATTTGCTTTGTCTCAAACAGGAGATTTATATCATTACTAGCCAAAAGAATATCATCAACAAATAACATAAGAACAATGAATTTACTCCCATTATTCTTCAAGTAAATGCATTGATCAACTATGTTTTTTTTTTAAAACCAAGAGAGCAAATAACATTGTCAAATTTCAAATACCATCGCCTGTAAGCTTGTTTCAGTCCATCAATGGATCTTCTCAATTTGCACACCATATGTTTCTTGCCATTTTCAGCAAAGCCATCAGGCTGATCCATGTACACATCCTCATATAAATCACTATTCAAGAAGGCAGTTTTAACATCCATTTGATAAAGCTCCAAATCAAAATAAGTAACCAATGCCATCACAACTCAAAAGGAATCTTTTGTGGATACTGGAGAGAAAGTCTCCTTATAATCAATGCCTTCCCTCTGATTATATCCCTTAGCCACAAGTTTGGCTTTATATATCTCAATTTCCCCTTTTACATCACCCTTGGTCTTAAAAACCCATTTACATCCTACAGTTTTACAGCTAGCAAGTAACTCCACCAATTCCCAAATATTATTCTTCCTTATAGAAGCCAATTCATCCTCTATGGTAGCCAACCACTGTGGGCTATCAGAACTAGACATAACTTCATGGAAGGAAATAGAATCACAGTCCTCCACTAAATTAAATTCATGATCCTGCAAGTATACAAAATAATCTTTGAATTTAGAAGACTCTGTGGGTTTGGGAACTCTCTCAAACCTTCTAGGTGGAGCCACAACAATATCTAGGTGTGGCACATTATTCTCAACTTGTTGAGTAATATCAGTATTATCAACAAGATTAACAATATCATTATAGATCAATGGAAAAGCAACTGTTTCTAAAATAGGGACAACAGGTGTCGGAACAATAACATGCTTCTCCCTAAATTCACTAATAAGTGATTCTTGAGTTACACCTTGCTCAAAGACCCCTTTAAAAAAGATAACTTGATCAGACTCAATAACATATGAGAAGGGCAATAAAATTTTCAACCCCTTGAATGAGTGCAGTAGCCAGTAAAGAATCCATTAACAGATGTTGGATCAAGTTTCTTCAACTATGGATTATAGGGTCTCACCTTTGTCTTATAACTCCAAACACAAAAATGCTTTAAACTGGGCTTCTTACCAGTCAAAAGCTCATAAAGAGTTCTTGGACAAACTTACTTGCTTTAATGCATCTCCCTATAAGAATTCTGGAAGGGTACGATAACTAAGCATACATCTTACCATGTCCAAAAGAGTATGATTCCTCCTTTCTACAACTCTATTCTTTTGAAGAGTGCCAGACATAGTGTACTATGCTTCAATGCCACATTCCTGCAAGAACCTGGCAAAAGGTCTAGGATTCCTACCTATTTCATCAAATCTGCCATAAAATTCACCACCTCTATGAGACTTTACACATTTAATCTATTTGCCAAATTTTAGTTCAACAATGCCTTTAATGCTTTAAAAGCATCCAAAGACTCAAATTTCTCACGCAACAAATCAATCCAACCATATCTAGAGAAATCATCAATGAAGGTGATGAAATATCAAAACCCTCCTAGAGCAACTAGAGTAAAGGGTCCACAAATATCGGTATAAATCAACTGTAGTATTTCTTCACTCTTGGTAATCCTACTTTTCCTAGCTCTGGTTGTTAATTTCCTTCTCACACAATCAACACATTTGTTAAAGTCAAAGAAGTCTAGAGTATGTAGAATATTCTCCTTAATCAATCTCTCCATTCTCTCCCTGGAGATGCATCTTAGATGTCTATGCTACAACATGGAAGAGTTTTCAACAGCTCTACCATGCTTACTTCCAATGACATTATTAACGTCTAAATATTGTCAATCAATAGAGCATGGATCAATATTCAACATATACAAGCCGTTAGATAATACAACCAAACCAACAAGAACCGAATCATATTATAAAGATACTCTTTTATTACTAAAATGAAATGAGTAACCACAACCGTCTAAAACAGAAATAGAAACCAAATTCCTTCTCATGGAAAGTATATAAATAGTATCTTTTAAAATTAATTCATATCCAATACATAACTTTAGAAATACTACTCCTATGTATTCAACCTTGATGCTAACGTCATTCTCTACTGTGATTAGCAACTCCCCGTCACTTGGCCCTCGCCAGCTTCTGAATTCTTGCAAAGAGTTTGTAACATGAATAGTTGCACCAGTATCTAACCACCATGTATTTAAAGGAACATCAATAAGATTCGATTCAAAACATAGTAGAGCCAGGCGTTTACCTTTCTTTTTCTCAAGCCAACTCTTAAATTTCATATAGTCAACTTGCTTATGGCCAGGAGCTTTACAAAACTTGTATTTTCCATTAAAAGGATATTTTGGCTTTGCATTAGAAGATTCACCAGAGTGTTGCCTAGAGGAAAGATGTTTAGGCCTTTCATTCCACTTCTTCTTAAACTATGGCTTACTATTCTTATCCTTAAACAACTTCTTCTTATCGTCAATTTTATAAGAGGTAAAGTGAATGCTGTGGGTCTTGCCTTTCTTCATTGTCTGCTCTTCTTAAGTAAGAATCAATATTAGCTCATCAATAGTCCACTCTTATTTTTTAGCATTATAAGAGGTCCTCAGAATATCAAATTCAACTGGTAGAGATTCGAATACCTACCAAATTAGGAACCAATTCTACCTTCATGGACTTCAACTTGTTGTACCAGTTGACAAGCTTCATCCTGTGTTCATGAACACCACTAACACTATCATATGTAGTCTTTGTCAATAGATAAAGATAGGATGCCTTTTCAGACTTTTCAAACTTCTTAAATTTCTCGCCTACAACCTTGAGAAATTTCTTAGCATTATCTATCTTACAGATGCTCTCCTTGATAGTTTTGCCATGCTATAGTTCATGGTCATTAAGCAGATTTTGTTAGAATGAGCCCACTTCTCATGTTTTACCATATAAGTAGCGGAAGAATTTTCTATGGATTTTGGAGGCTCATCCTCAGTGAGAGCAACATACACATTTGAGATAGGTAGAAACAATTTCAGAGACTCAACCTAGTCATCATAATTGGTCCTATTTAGCTTTGCCAGAGTATTCATTTACATAGGTAAAGTTGGAAATGAAGAAATTAAGGGAGATTTTATGTCGAGCATATGTATAAATGGGTAATTATCTAAAGGTCAACCCTCTAATACATTATAATCCCACCTAAGGGTCTCGAATTATCATACATGAGCAGATTCCATAACATTGAAATCATGTCCCTAAAGCTAATATCGATAGGATGTTAAGAACTCTAAATACATAATTCCAATGCATGTAACAAGTCACTAGGAACTATATCAATAAGGACAAATCAATAGGATAAGTGCATTATTAACATAATTCCTAATGCCACAACATTATCAACAATATAACATTTCAATACAATTGGTCCTGCGAAGGGGAAATCACAATTACATAAAATGCCTCAAAGTTGGTTTCTGCCCAAAATAACTTTCGAAATTATATTACATAATTACTAACAATTTTTAACTTTATATAATATTAAATTCACATAATAACGTCAAAATTATTTAATTAATCAAATTATGTCAAGTCTGAGAGTACACAATATATAATGAGCTAGTAATTATTAAGAAGACACACAAAAAAACTTCAAGCTCAAAATCAATTAATACAATATAATTTTAGTAAATTCTAATGGCTGTAAAATCAAAAACAAATATTTTTGAAGAATTTACAAATTAATAAAAAAAAGTCCAAAAAATAGAGGACAGTGAGTGGAGTGCATAGGAAAAATGACGCATTAAAAAGATGCGTAGAAATCCTATACGCGCCCCACGCGCTTAGCCTTGCACATGGGTTTGGCTCAAGGAAGTTGTTCATCTTCCTCAAGCTTCAATCGGGTTGCCGAGACCCGTTTGCAGACCCAATTTTGCACCATGGGTTTTTGACCAATTCTCCTTTGTTTCTTAACCAAAAAACATGATTTTGGTGTCATTGAAATCAGAATGCAAAGATCTACAATAGCCCTCAAGAAATTTCAAGAATTATGGATCGAAACAAATAAGTTTTTCTGATGAAAGGAAAATAATGGTTCTTGTAATATTTGCTCAATTTCTCTTTCAATTCTCATAAAAAAAAAACATGATTGTGGTCCCATTAGATGTAAAATCACAAGCTCTACAAAAACCCTCAAACAATTTTCACAATTGTAAACAAAAATTTTGGGCTTTGGATGAAAAACCATGTCTTTTGAAATTCCTCTCTCGTTTGTTTTTAGTGAAAAAACATGATCTATAAAAGCCCTAACCTGATTTCAGAATTGATCGATTAAAATTTTTAAATTTCAAATGAATAAAAAAATTAGGGTTTTGACAAATTTGCAATTATGCATGATATGTATTAATATACCCATTTCCAAGAATTACAAATTATAGCCACAGTTAGGATTAAATAGGCTCTAATACCAATTGAAAGAGATTTTAGGTTTTGAAAGAGACTTTTCTAAATCCCAAGTATGACATGTAACAATAGATAATCAATCTAAGGATTTGAATTTTCCTAAATACCTGGAAATGAAGAAGATGATGATGTTATCCTAGATCCTGAATCCAATAATGTGGGGAGGGAGACTATTCCTATTCCATGTCAAATGCTTTTGTAACAGTCTCGATAAAGCAACTATACTTTAAGTCATGAAAAGGAATAGGGGCATCTCCCTGTGTATATATAAAGATAGGTTAAGCCTACCCATCAGGACAAGTCCCCATACAAGGCCCAATCATATTCACCCATAAACAATGTTGATATAAAACTCAACAATATTGATCACAACTACTTGAGCTTAATCAAGTTTATAATATGCTCTATTAATTTGACATCCAATTAATCTGAATTTTATGAATAATATATAAAATATATATATTATTAAATTATGTTAGTCCACGTTAAAAAAGAAAAAAAAAACTAACAAGAGGTTTAATACATTTTCCTTATGGCAAATGCCTTGATTGCCATTGGTCTTATGATTAATGCAATTATAAAAAAAATAAAAAGAAAAAGGAAAAAAGTTGACTAAATCTACATCATTTTTCATTGGTGTATTCCTTAAATATTAGTTTAATGGAAAGAGCCCTTAATACGATTTTGGATTTGTATTTCTTAAACATGACATGTAGTATTTATATAAATTAAAATATTAATGCATTAAAAAATAAAAAGACAGTGGTGCATATGCTAGTTCCAGTCGTTACTTTTGTCTTACTAACCTTTGAGAGTTCTTGACTTCATTTTCTGCCTGTGGTAACCTTCAGCCTACTACAAAGAAGGCGAGGAAGTAATCCATCGCTGTGCAAGTACAGATCATCTTTTTGTGAGTGTCACCCAAAATCTGGCCCTTTCATTTAATTTTCCCCATTTTCCCAAATTGTTGATTTTCTATTTGTGTTTGCAACATTCAGCTCAACTCCTATAATGCAGTATTCTTCATTTTAGTTTAGTTCATGTTTCAATTGGCTGATAAATCTACTAATTCAGCTTTTTATATTTATGTATTCTTTTTATGTTCTTTTTTTTCTGTTTTGCTTAAGATAATTAATTAAAAAAATATTTAACTCATTTAATTATCCTCTCATTTAGCATTTTAAAGTCTAAAATAGCTTACTTTCAATTGTGTTAGTGTGTATTTATTATTTAGTATCAATTGGCATCATTATAGAAATTCTGCATAATTTGGCCATTTTGAGTAGTTTCTATAATCTAATAATAACTTGAGCTAAACTTGTCTAATTAATGTGATTCTTATCTTGTAGGAGAGCTAAGACATAACTCTACAAACTTCATGAAAACCTCTAAGGCTGAATCACCTAATTGGTTATCTGAATTTAGAGTTGAAGCCAAGACCAGAATACTATCTTGGGTAACCTGACCTTTGTGCACTAATCAGACCATAACTAGGGTTACAGAGGTCCAATGAAGTTCAAACTAAGACCAAATGGAAGCTGAGACATAATGATACATTTCATATGAAGACTTTCCAAGCTAAATAGATCATTATAGATGTGAAAAATGAGCTACAACATAGAGGTAGAATTGCTGTGAAATGGGCCTCTGCAGAGTTAGAGTTTTAAGGCCCCAATTGACATGGATTTTGAGCCCAATGCATCATCTCTTGCACTAACTCACACTTAACTAGCTGGAGAGTAGTAAGTTAGCGAAAAAGCCAAAGAAAGTAGCCTACAAAACACACAGCATGCAAGAGCAGTGGTAGCAAACAAAACCAGACTACACTACACTATAATCATTGGCTACTCACCTACTAGCAGCTGCCTTCTTTCTACCCGGGCAAAGCCATTTGAGCATAGGCTTCTTAGTTCACTTTTTTGAAGTAATTTTAGGGTAGTTTAGGCTTAGTTTTTGGTAGAAGTAGTGTAGGACATTTTCTTCATTTTTCTCTATATTTTCTACCTTCCATGGAAGGGTAACTTTGTAATCAGTCCAAAAGTTGACACTTGAAAATTAATGTAGAGATCTTGTTCCTTCATTTTGCATTCAAATTGCTAGTCACTTCTTCTCCTTTCCTCTTTGTTTTTACTATGATATCTGAGTTGAATGGATCCATTTTCTTTAGATATTAATATGGTTATTGAGATTTTGATAATCACCTTTAGAAAGACGATAGAAAAACTAAGCAATGCATTAAGATTTTGATGGATTGTTTGTGGCTGAGTTTTGCATAAGATTCATTAATCATTTTAAGGATCCTTGTTATGATTATCAACAATTGAATGAATGTTTAGTGATCAAGGATGCATTAATCTCAAGTTGATTCCCTTGGCTAGTTAGTTTATTTATTTCTATTTTAGTTTTTGTTTTTGAGTGTTAGCTATTAGTTTAGATTCTGCCAACCCCCCCTCCCAATTTACATCTCCTAATCTGGTTGATAATATCCTCCAAATGATCCAAGGCCTTAACCCAGTATTGCCTATGCTACAAGTAGTTTAGGTAGCTCGATTTTATAAATTTCTAATCTGATCAGTCTCGACAGGTGCATCAAAATTTTGGCACTGTTGCCAGGGATCATTGTGATTTTATCAATCTTATTAGGAGTGTTTTTATGTACTAATATTACTAACATTTTATTTCTATAGCTTCTTCTTTTATTTCCCTTGTTTTCCCCTGTTTCGATTTCTATTTTACACTTACTGTTGCATTGCTTTTTGTTGGACCTACCATCTCGGAATGAGGTGAATTTTGGTGGACTTATAGAAGACATTTTGCCGATCAAGGCTCACACTTTGCCATAAGCAATAACCTAGTTTGGCCAAATTCTATTGTTTAGACCACTTTTTTTAAAAAAATTTTATTTAATATTTAGGTTCCTTTTAGGTGTAGTTTTCGAGCTGTGGTGGTCCTACAATTTTTAAAAATGTGTAGATATGTTAATTAGTGTTATTTTGAGTGATTTTTATCCTTTGTTGTTGTGTTGTATTTTTAGCTTTTTATCATTATTTCAACCTATTTTGAGTAGTATATATGTAGTGTTTGCTTATTAAATCTTCTTCCTATCATAATCCTTTGGAACTTGATTTGAAATTACTTAAAAGATTAGGAGAAGTCTAGTTAATCAATTTGAAAAAAAAAAAAGATAAATCTAGTTTTGCTACAAAGGATGGAGCATAAGCTTAATAAGTTAACCTCCTTGGTGAGACAATAGACAATATTTACACAAGAACCTGCCCCATTTCAGCCAACAGAATCTCGTCCTATATTTCATCAAGAGGAAAATTTTGACCAAGCTCATCCTACTATTGTGGCAAATATTTTTCCTAATGGATCCCAGTATCAGCAACATCAACAACCATACCAGCAGCATATCAATAGCCATACCATCTAGAAGACCAGTGTCCTACAATTCAAGAAGACCATTATGGACCTTAAGCTGCTGTAACAAGTAATTTTCCTAGTGAACATCAATATCAGCAACAGTAGTAGTAGCCAATCTATGAGCCTGATCCTAATAAATATGATCCTGGATGGCTAGACTATTCTAATGTACCATATGAAAGCAGTTCTGGCAAATTTCAACAGCAACAAACTTATGAGCCATATCCTAATGCATATGACCCTGGACGGATGGGGCATTTTGATTTATAATATGACAATAGTCCTAGCCAATTTCAATAGTAACAATTTTATGATCCTTTCCTTTATGCATATGGCCCTAGATGCATGGACTATTCCAATCTACAACATGGCAGCAATTCGGGTCAATATCAATAGATGCAACAACCCTTTATGCACGAACGAGATCCTACAATAGCTATTCAATTTGAGCCTACATTGGAAGATTTGATACAGCAATTGGCAGCCAATACTCAGCTTCCAAGTTATGTTGTAATTCTTTCAACAGAATCCATTCCTTCAATGCAGCAGCCACCAAGATTTTCAACCAATGGGAGCCAAGAGCAAGCATCAAAAGAAGAAGCTATTAAACCAGAAAAAGAAGCAGATGCAGAAGAGGATTTAGCACCAGCACCAGCAAAAAATGAAAAATCAAAAAAAGAAGAAAATTTAGAAAAAGAAAAAGAAGAAGAAAATAACCTTCAACTTGAAGTTGCTAGTGTTGCCTCTCCATTTGTTGCTCCTCCATTTCCCAAGAGAAAAGAACATAAGGAGATAAGTGTGGGGGAAGACATGTTTATTATTATCCAAAGGAAGTTTCCCTGCACTTCCAAGGAATTAAAACTTTACATGTTGCAAACACCTCTGCTGAAATTAGCCAAGATAATAATGTACATTCATGATGGCACACTTAACATTGATTAGGATGGACTAACAATAAGTTTTAATATCTTTCAAACCAAGATATGCCCTGCTAATGATTTTTCTATGTTGTCTTTTGATCTTGTTGATTTATCAATGTAGGATGTACATCAATTGAACACCAATGTTGAACCTAATGGGTTGGATGTGGCAAAGCATAAGGAGCTAGTAGAAGCTGCTAAACCACTAAAGTCTTAAGCAATGCAACCACCATGTCTAGCTCTAGTACCAAGCCATCCAAGGATCATCAAGCTGTGCATACCTTTTGCCCCCATCAAATGACTGTTGCCAATAACCATATTTGACCCTGGTGGAAGATGGAGGAGGTTAGCTTGTAGGCAGCCTTACACATCAATTCTACCATCACATAAGGTTGTTTCTTAACCCTCTTCTTATTTTACTTGTCCTAGATTTTCTGATCATATTTGCTTTAGTGCTTTATTGACTTTGAGCTTACATTGATGATAATGTAAAATTTAAGTGCGAAGGGAGTTTTGATGTTTTAAAATTGTGAAGTTTTGAAACTATGTGTTATGTTTTGTTGTTTTTTAGTAGAATAAAATTTTGAATAAAATTTTTGCTACATAACAGAACTTTTTCTGTAATATAGAAACCAGAATGCAAAAAAATTCTACAAAAAAACCAAAAAAAAGACTAAAAACTTTTGAAAACCAGAATTTTTATGACTTTTATTATTTTTCATAAATAATGAGCTTCTTTAAGTTTCAATTAAGTTGCAAGTGATTTTTATAGTTACATAGCATGTTTAGATAAATGATATTGAACTTAATTAGCATTGTGAAGAATTTGAATTGCTTATGGATTGATTTTAGTAGACATATACCTTGTGAGGTTTTGAGCCTATTGATAAATATTCTTAATAGATTCTCCTTCTTTCTTGTGTGTAAATATTCTTCCATGATTGTGTTGCTCTAGAACTTACTTTGATTGTTTTTTAGATTACATTGGCATGCATGCATGAAGATGATTAAGGTATTTCTTTGTTTCAGCCATTCTTTTCCTTTTAGCTTACCTTGCAATGAATTTACCATTGTTAAACCCCTTGAGTCATTCAACATTTCTTCTTAACCCTTCTTCTTAACCAAATGTGGGGGGAATATGCTATAAAAAGGCAAGTGATGACTCATGGGAATGTGCTAAAAGAGAGGCAAAAAGGCAAATTGTGACTCATGATTTTGGTCAAGAAAAGAAAATCAAAAGAAAAAAAAAAGAAAAAGAGTGCTAAAAGAAGTGAAAATGCAGAAAATCAGAAATTTTTGCATAATTCTCCATGAATTCTACATAATTCTGCAGAAATAAAAAAAATGGGAGAAAAAGAAAAAGAGGTAGAATCTACACCAAAAAACTAGAAAAATTCTATATAATTATACCCTTATTTGATGATGAATTGCCATATCCAAAGCATTCCCTCCTTTTCCTTTCTTTTCCCTTTGGCCACATTACAACCTTGTGAAGTCCTTATGATGTGTGCTATGCATGTAATTTTGAGTAGTGGAGATTAGATGATAAGCAAGCATATGATAGTGCATTTTCATGGACAGAATTTGAGAGAAACACTTGCCTATCCTGAACACAATAAGAGTTGTGAGGAGAGCTTTCTTGCAAAATCTATCAAGTTAATCTATCCTTTGATAAAATAACTTTGCTAATTGGTTTAAGTTTTGAATTTTGAAAATGAGCTTCAAGATACTTTGTGACCTGAGTTTTACTTGCATCCATCCTTGTTTGTAACAAGAATCTCATCATGGCTGAAAAATTTCAAGGTCTTTGAATCTTCTTGTTGTTTTAACCATTGTGTTTTATTTTGTATTTTGCCTGAGAGTGCAAAAGCTAAGTGTAAGGGAATTTGATAACAAAATATTTTTCTCATTTAATTGTCCTTTCACTTAACATTTTAAGGTCTAAAGTGACTTACTTTCAATATGTTAGTATGTATTTATGATTTAGTGTCAATTGGCATCATTGTAGAAATTTTGCGTAATTTAGCCATTTTTAGCAGTTTCTGTAATCAGATTATAACTTGAGCTACACTTATCCAATTAATGTAATTCTTATCTTGTAGGAAATCTAAGACATAACTCTACAAACTTCATGAAGACCTTCAAGATTGAATCACCTAATTGGCTATTTGAATTTGGAGTTGGATCCAAGACCAAAATATTGTCTCGGGCAACTTGACCTTTTTGCACTAATCAGACTATAACTGGAGTTATATAGGTCCAATTAAGGTCAAAATTAATCCAAATGAAAGCTGAGACATAATACTACATTTCATATGCAAGCTTCCTGAGTTGAATAGATCATTATAGGCATGAAAAATGAGCTACAACATAGAGGTAGAATTGCTATGAAATGGGCCTCTGCAGAGTTGGAATTTTAAGGCCCCAAATGACATGGATCTTAAGCCCAATGTATCATCTCTTGCACTAACTCACACTTAACCAGCTAGAGAGTAATAAGTCAGTAGAAAAGCTAGAGAAAACAACTTGCAAAATTCATAACATGCAAGAGCAGTGGTAGCAAGCAAAACTAGGCTACACTACACCATAATCATTGCCTACTCTCCTACCAGCAACTGCCTTCTTTCTACCCAGGCAAATCCATTTGAGTGGAGGCTTCTTAGTTCAGTTTTTTGAAGTAGTTTTAGAGTAGTTTAGGCTTAGTTTCTGCTAGCAGTAGTATAGGATGTTTTCTTCATTTTTCTCTATATTTTCTGCCTTCCATGGAAGGCTAACTTTGTAATTAGTCCAAGGGTTGACACTTGAAGATTAATGTGGAGATCTTGTTCCTTCATTTTGCATTCAAATTGCTGGTCACTTTTTGTCCTTTCCCATTTATTTTTATTGTGATATCTGAGTCGAATGGATCCATTTTATTTAGATATTAATATAGTTATTGAGATTTTGATAATCACCTTTAGAAAGACAATAGGAAAACTAAGCAATGCATTAAGATTTTGATGGATTATTTGTGGCTGAATTTTGCATAAGACTCATTAATCATTTCAAGGATTTTTATTATGATTATTAATAATTGAATGAATATTTAGTGATCAAGGATGCATTAATCTCTAGTTGATTCTCTTGGCTGGTTAGTTTATCTATTTCTATTTTAGTTTCTGTTTTGTAGTGTTAGTTGTTAGTTTAGATTTTGTCAACCCCCCCCCCAATTTACTTCTCCTAATCTGGTTGATAATATCCTCCAAATGATCCAAAGGCTTAACCTGGTGTTGCCTATGCTACAAGTAGTTTAGTTAGCTCAGTTTTACAAATTTTCAATTTGATCGGTCTCAATAGCCACATCAATAATCTACCGTTCTTGGGAGATAATTGCAATTATTGTTGGTAAGTTTAACACAAAATCCTACTGAATTTTCATTTTTTTTAAATAATAATTACCCCAACTTCAATTAATAGACTTTTGTTTTAAAGGAGGATGACATCAGGAGGGGATTTCTATTTGGGTGATGGACCAAGTTGCTTAACTTATAAGGATAAAATCTGCATAAATTGGGAATTTCACAACAATGAAAATTTCACATTCCTATAGAAACTCATACAAGCTATATTATTGGTGCGACACATGGATTTGTGGATTGGTGTTTGCCTACAAATGATAATGTTGAAGAAAAGTCTGAGGAAAAGAGAGAGATGGATCATGATATCAAGATTGGCCTTAAAAACAAGTTTTGGGAGCTCATTGCTTCTTGTAAACCCAGTAGCATTCAATCTTTGCTTTGCATTGTAGTTCTTGTTGTTGCGTTTATGATCATCACTCTTCTGAGTTGAATGTCATATTACCGATCAATGGTCTCCATATTGGCTTTTTGTACATCAAAAAACCTTGATGTACATGCTTCAAATACTATGATTCAAACAAATGTTTGATTGGAGTGAAGACTAGGAAACTTTAAATTGTTTTGAAAAAAAATATCAAAACATATCATTAGTTTCAATGTTCTGTTTGCCATAAATTAGTTTGAAGTTGTACCACTCGTGTATTAGGATAACTGCTTAAACCATGTTGAATATGTAATGAGTAGGACTAACTCTTTCTTTGGAGGATGGAGCTTAAAAAAATAAGAATCCATTTCTGAATGATTTTAAATAGTTCTAAATGAATAGATGAACTAAAATGGATATGACTTGTTTTACTATTGCTATGATGAAAGTGTGTTTAGATTTAGGGAAGATGGAATTCAAAACTTTGTATATGAATTTGTAGAAAAATTATCTTGCTCTAGTTGGATAGAATTCAAATCCTAATTCCTACATGAATACAATGATACTCTCTCAAGGTTTACAAGAGAAAAAGTTGTTAGACATTTGTGGGATTAACATAGGTTTTAATCTTTTTATAATTTCACTAAATTTGTAATTTGATTCTTATAGTTTTATTTTATGTAATTATATTTTAAAATTTAAAATTATTTATAATTAAATCTTTGTTGTCAATCAATGTTAAATCCAAATAATAGAGTCTTATGTGTTTATTAAATTATATATTAATACTTTACTTTCATTAACTTGCTATATTTATTTTGTTAAATTTTATTTATTAATTTTTATGTATCATATAAGAAAAACTTACATTCATTAATTTCCTTAGAAGAAGAAAAGGAATCTTGATATTAATAAGAATTAAAAATGTCAAAATTTTTTCCTGAAATCATTGATGAAAAGTAACAATATAGTTAAAAAAAAAATAAAGCCCAATTGGATTTTAAGTTATCTTATACTATTTTGAATTAATACTAGTTGAAGGTGATGACTTAATTATAAAATATTTTAAACTCTGAGATATAATTATATAAAATAAAATTATAAAAATTAAATTACAAATTCAATAAAATTATAAGGATTAAAACTTCTATTAATCTCATTTACAGTCTAAGAAAACATCTTCTAAAGTAAAATTTTATTTGCTTATATATAAGAAAAAGATTTTTATGTTAGATATATATTTTTTAATTGATAA
>JANHAO010011332.1:0-17037 GCA_026873985.1 Saraca asoca | reverse complement strand
GTACCATACAAGTTAAAGCTTCCAAGGTGCACACAATTATTTATCAATATGAATTGTTTAAAATGGAAGATGGTAAATCTATTAAAGATAAATGTTTTACATATATTATTACCATTTTCACATTCTTGGTAAGACTTTTGATAAGATATATTTGGTGTAGAAGATCCTCAAGTCGATGATGGTTAAGTGGCAATCCAAAATAACTGCAATCAAGGAATCAATGAAATTAGGTGCCCCAACTTTTCAAGAACTGTTTGGGAATCTTGAAGAATATGAATTGGAGTTAAAAAGGTTCACCAAGGCTAATGAAGAAGACAAGAAAAGAAAGCATCTAGCTCTAAAGGTAGCTACTAACTTTGATGATCAAGAAGATGATATTAAGAGCCTTGATAAAATAGGTGATACCTCTATTGAAGAAGAATAGGTGATACCTCTATTGAAGAAAAACTTGTCCATATCACAAAAAAGTATCAAAGACTGCTAAGGACAAGTAAAACTAAAGGTAAAAGAAAACCCCAATCTTTTAAAAAAAATGGTGACTAAAGGAGATGTTTCAAATTATATTCTCTTATATGTTATAAATGTAAAAAACTAGGTCTCATTAAATTTAACTGTTTGGTTTAGCTCAAAAAGCAACTTGAGCTGGAGAAAAAAAAAAGAATAAGAGGCCCAGTGAAAAGGGGCTCACATGGCTGCATGAGGAAACGATGACATCAATTCTAATTGTAAACATAAATATCAAGATGAGGAAGTTGTGTGATGAAGCTACATATGAAGTTGTGTGATTAAAAAATTTCATTTCTAGCTTTAACATGTTGAGAGCATTTCAAAGTCCTTAACCATTTGTTATAACAATGTTGTTTCTATAAACTTCTCTCAAAATAATAAAAGTTTTGTCCGTACAAAGTACTTTGATGTAAGTACCAGTTTATTAGAAAAAAAGATATGTGAGTGACATGCTGGGTTTTGAAGGAGCATGCACAACAAAAAAATAAAACAAATCATCCAAAAGCCACCAAGGATTTATATGAAGAAACCCATAAATCAATCATAAGTGTCATACCTTTGCAGGGTAATAAAAGATCTTGATACAGAAATGTCAAAATCACAACTGCCTTTGTCACCATGCAAACAAAGTCAATCATAACTTTGTGATTCTAAATTACAAACACAAACATGATTTTAATTGTGAACTTAACCACAATCTAAATTATGAACACAATTCAATAGAGTTCTGTCTCTACGGTATCCATATGAGCTAACCCAAAAACTCTATTCTGTGAATGAATCAGATGGATCAATTCAACTTTCACGAAGTGCTAGCTACTGGATCTATTCTAGTTTGCCTCTCTCATATTTCTCTTATCTATGTACTAGATTTTCTAGCTAGTATTTCATAAAATTATATTTATAGGCAGTCTCTAACTAAAACTCCTTATGAGAGTTGAATACATTGGACTTGGATTATTAGCTAGGACCAATGAATGGTTCTAGTTAATAATCAATTTATATGTAGTATAATAGTTGAATACATTGACATTAGATTATTGGCTAGGTCCAATGAATAGTTCTAGTCAAAAATCAATCCAATATATCATAATAGCTTAGTCCAATGAATAGTTCTAGTCAATAATCAGTCCAATGTCTCATGATAGTTGAATGCATTGGCCTTGAATTATTGACTAGGTTCAAAGAATGGTTCTGGTCAGTAATCAGTCTAATGTATTATAACTTTAGTAAAAGCCAAATCATATTAGTTTTATCCCAATTAGGAGCTCTAGTCTAACCAGAAGTCCCAATAATACTACAATAACTCTAATTTTTTACTTGTTCTTTGTGTATAACCTTATAGATTCCCATCGCGTTAGCAGTGATCCTAAAATCATATTTTAGAATTACAAATAATGAGTGGTATCTACTAATACATTACTACTACCCAAGTGATGAAAATGTCAGTGATTCAACATAACCTTTCCATGACCAATATTTCCATGTAGTTTAGTCCCCTTGTCCTTGATATCTAGACCGAACTTAAGGCATGGAATGTGTCACTCTCTTTATAATTTAATCTGTGTTTCTTGATCCCTAAGTTGATTAATCTAAAACAAATGAGATTAATATCACATATTGACTAATTTGAGCATCACCATGCATTTTATAGTCATACTCAAGTAAGAGGCCCAAAGATATCACTCTTTTCATGAATGAGGGACAAAATCCCTCTACGTCACTCATATTCCTTTGCATGATTGGTAGGATACCCAATAACTGACTTTGTAGCTAACCCTATTACAAATAATGTTAGGCTATATCAAAGTATATAGCTTCCTATATGGGGAACCATGGTGATCTTAGGTCAAAGGACCACATACACCATTGTCACTATGAGAATTGCATATGACACGCATATTATTATCCATGTAGCATTCCCATGATGGGTCTGTCCAGTACACTTATTCTCTAACATGTACCCATGTGCTGGTTTGATATCTCATATCCATGACCAATAAAATTTAGTTATCAACTAACATACATACTAGTCTCTTTGTATCATTGTTATCCTAATTCACAATAATATTTGACTAGGAACATTTAAGAATAGTATTTTTAGAAACAACTATCCTAAGAACAAATATTATGCTCATTCATATTATGCAAATATAGAAGAAACAAACATAATAATTTGAAATGCCTTATATATATATATATATCATAAAACACAATACAATGTATGCTCATATAATTATCCTATGCTTGGCTCTTTAGGCATATGCCAACATGTCACAATTACATTGAGCATGTTTTCATGGAACGTATGCTTGTGGATCCACTAACCAAAGGTTTAACAGTGCAAATATATCATGATCATGTTAAAAATGTAGGTTTTAGCCAAGTATTTTGATGTTCTAGGTTAGTGAGAGTTTTATATTTGATGTAATAACATTGAATTTATTATAATCTTGAGATTTGTATTAATGAAATATTTTTGATATTTTCATATGTTTATTATTATTTGTGCACAATGCTTATGACATGTTATTAAAGACATTTAAACTCTATCTCATTGTTGTATTGAGAATGTTGATTCTCATTAGGCATTTTGGGCAGATGCTATAGACCATTATGTGGAGATTTATATATAATCATGTTTACTATTATGTAAATCTTATTAGTCATATCTCACATATATTTATGGTTATCGAGGTATAGGTGTTTAAACATGTATGACATTAATATCCATGTCGAATATGGTGTTTTATGTTGCTAAATATTTATTATCTCAATTTAGACTTATAACTATAAAAATGTCATAATTTTTTTGACATTCCTTAAAGTGACCACATATTATAATTTAGAAACTGTTATTTATACTATAATCTGAAATATGACATCCAAGCAAGAGAATGTTGAAATTTTAATTAATTAATTCCTAGTGGATTAACATATTTCAAGTTAATAGTAGAAATTTGGATTGTAATAATACAAGGATGTCAAAAATTATGTTAATTTAGCCCATTTAAGTGATGATTAAGTTAAGGCTTTCATGATGTTTAGGCCTATGTGCTAAAGTGGTGTGGTGCTTATTTTTATTGGGCCTATACCATAATGGGTAGATTAATCTGATATAATTTTAATTTGGTAAAAGTTGTCACAAAAAATAGGGGTTTTTAACTCTAACCTAGTCTGCTATTGTTACTAACCCCATCCTAGTTGCTATTCTATTATCCCTGTTATGGCAGCAAGGTCATAGAACTAGCAAAACTTGCAAAAAGAGTTGATCATCTAAATCAAGGGGATCATTCAAAGCTGAACAACGTACCTTAAGAGAAGAGTTTGATTGGAAAGCTAAAAAGATTAGGAAGTTAAAATAGGACATTTATAAAATTATTACTATGATGGATTCAGGAAATTCAAGTAACTAATTTAGATTTATCTCTTTCCATTTATCTTTTTTGATTCATACAAATTCATAGTTATGACATGATCAATTAGCTTATTTTAATTATATATTTTCCTTTATTAATGACCTATTAATCTAGATTAATTAGATTGGCTACATTAGTGGAGAGTTGTAAGAAGAGTAACTTTATGGAGTACCTCATAATTTATTAAGCTCAAATTTTATTTTTCATGGATTCAATAATCCTAATTAAGTACTTACTACTAACTAGAGTTTGACTAATCTCATACCTTTGCTTTCATGACTAGATTTTAATTACATATAAATTATGAAATTTCTTAGTTATATTTTGAATAATCTCTTCAATTATATAGTATAAAAAAAATCTTTGAGGTAATATGTGGAAACCAAATGCAGTTAGTCATTTTGCCATGTCCCCTGTCTTTTAGTTTATTATCTTTAAATTCTATTTTTATATTTTTGTTATTTTGCTTTTAGATTTATAAATATTTTGCATAAATGTTTTTTTTTTTTTGCTTCCTTGCTATGCTTATTTGTGCTTTATGTTTTTTATGTTGACATAAAGGGGAGAACTTATTTTGAGATGGTTATGATATTGAGGGCAAATTTGTGAAATTTTTACTTGAAGAGCTTGTGTACAAAAGGAGCTTATATTAAGGGAAAGCTGATTTCTTATCTTATATGATCATTGAAATTTTTGCTTGAAGAGCTTGTGTTTAAGAAGAGCTTATATTGAGGGGGAGCTGATTTATTATCTTATTTAATAATCCCAAAATTATTTGTTATCATAAAAGGGAGAGATTGTTCACCAAGTCATTTGATCAAAATTGTTTTAAAATTTGGAAAATATTTTGATGATAAAAAACATATTTTGGTCTTATTATTTGTGATTTTGTTGCAGGTTAATGGACTGATTGATTGAAGATTCCATGACTTTTACTTGAAGATTGCTAGTGTAGGCCTAGGAATTATATGAAACTTTTTGAATTTTTCCTTAATTATGTCAATCACTTATTTTGTTTAAATCCTTGGTTTTATAGAAAATTTTCTTTGAAAATGATTGATTAGGAAATATGATTCATTAACTGTATTTTAAGGTTAAAAATATTTTCTAAAATAATTTCTAAATTGACAAGGATTCTTTACTTTTTCTCCAAGTCAAAATCTAATATAAATAAGAATCTATTATGTAGTTTCAAATCATGAATTGAGAGAGAGCTTGAATATAATTTTGAAAAAATTCTTGAACTCAAAGTTCATCAAATTGTAATTTTTCAATTCATTAACTTAGGTGAGATATCCTAAAGGAATTATTGGGGTGAGATATCCTAAAATTACTAGAGTGAGGTATCTCTAAAGAATGAATCTAAAATGTGGCATGTCTAGGAAATTGCTACAATGAGGGATCTTCAAGGAGTTATTATTGAGTAAGGTATCTTTAGGAAATGAATCTAAAGTGTGGCATCTTTATGGAGTTATTCTTAAGTGAATTACTAAAGTGAGGTATCTCTAAAGAGTGAATGTAAAGTGTGGCATGTTTAGGGAATTGTTAAAATGAATGATCTTTAGGAAGTTATTCTTGAGTGAGGTATCTTTAAGGAGTGAATTTAGAGTATGACATGCCTGGGGAATTGCTAAAGTGAGAAGTCTCTATGCAGCTATTCTTAAGTGAGGAATCTTAAGGAAAGACATTATAACCTAGAATTTTGTAAAAGCTTCTCAAGAGCCTTTTGAATCCTGAGAGACTAATGGATTCTAAAACATGTTATTCATGAGTAACGGAGAATGAACGTACTCCTTAAAGCAAACCATCTTGGGGAACCATTACAAATATTATGTTTCTATTTCTCTTCCATATCTGTTTTACATTCGACCATTTAATTTATTGTTGAAATTATTTTATTAAGTTATTCATATTTACTTTTCAAAGCTTAAAATTATTTTTTAAAAAATATCTAAAAAAGTACTAAATTCTATTTAAATCTTAATTCTACAACTACTTTATTTTAATACCATTTAAAATCATTAAATTCATATTTTGCATACATACCATTGTCTCTACATCACATAAATCCTATCTATTTCTATAACACAGGTGTTTCATCATACATAATTTTATACAAAAAGCACTTTTATTTCAGATTTATTGAGATATTTTCATCATTTCAAACGAATTCTATTATCATAAGTCCAACACTCTTTATTATTTTTTGAGGTCAAGGGAAAAATTGAAGCAAATAAAAACTAAAGGACAAAATCGAAACCTAAATATAAGATAAAGGATGAAAAGTATATTTTAACTTTTTTTTTTTTTTTAAAAAAGCACTTTAGCCATATCTGGTAAGTTTTTCTGAAATTCTATTACAAAAGTTATAATTTTATATATGAAAATTTAAAATTTCTTTATAAAAATTATAATTTTATACAAATTTTAAATATAATAAATATAAAAAAGTCACAGTTCAAATTATCCCAAAAATTTTTAGATGTTCAACTTATAGAAAAGTTATCACTTCTAAAAAAATTACAAAAGAAAGATATAAAAGAATAAAAATATATATAACAATATGTACTAATATATTTTTTCAAGCAGGAATGAAAGTATAGCAAAAAAAATTGCACGAAAATTATAATATGATTATAGTTGTTGTATATTTCAAGTGTACATGAAGACATATGAAACAGTCAATTTTCATCAACAATCCTTACCGTCTGTTTTCATCAATAATCCATGTAATCGAATCGGAAGGTGGAAATGATGTGGATATGGTGGGACATAGAAGACTGTTTGGATAGTATAATAACGGCAGTAACTGGTGACATGAAGCTCGTCAATGGCTATGGTTGCAATAGCTCTGCACCGGCATTTGCTCGGCTTCTCACTGTACAAAACAAGAATCAGAACAAGGCCATGGCTTCCATACAAACGCGTTCATTTACGTTCACAAAACAAGGCTCTAATTTCACACATTTCCTGCTCTTCCTCTTCCCCAACTTCGCAGACCCCAGAAGCTGATGCCGAAACGAACCAAACAGCAGAATCTTGCGTCAATTTGGGTCTCCAACTCTTCTCCAAAGGACGGGTATTCTCTTACAAATTTTCTTATTCGGTCATTCTATTATTTTCCTGCTCATTCTAAACACAGTTATTGGGTATTCACTGAAAGTTTAAAACTTTTTCCCCTTATTTAGTTCTGAATAAAATATCCCATTTCCAAATTTTGCTACCAATAGAGTTTGTCCCAATTGTTGAATCAATAATTATGTTCTTTCAATGATGGTCATGGTTGGGACTTTTTGAGTAGGAGCTTCATTTTCTTTTCTTTTTTAAATTTTGAGTTTATAATTATGCTTTGCTTAATCGATAAATGAAGGACTGTGATTAGCTATGAAAGGTCTTGTTGATAAATGATTTAGCTTAGTTTTGTAATTGCTGAGAGAAGCATAAGGATTTGGAACTTAATTGGTATACTATATACTACAATTGGTACACTGTATACCACAACAATTTCATCTAAATCTGTACCATTTCTATCTTTTGTGTACTGCTTGGCTAGCAATCACATATATAGTTATGGAAGTATTCACTATTAGTAGTCGGGCGTATGGATTTTTCAGGTTAAAGATGCGTTATCTCAGTTTGAAACAGCTCTTTCCTTGGATCCCAATCCTATGGAGGCCCAAGCTGCATTGTATAATAAAGCTTGCTGCCATGCATATAGGTATCACTATCTGTTTTCCTTTCTATTTAGGTTAGTTTTATTGTAGAATGAACGTAGATTCCACAGTTCTCATTTGAGAAGTTTATCATATATGATCTCAACAATTTAATATATATATATATATATATATATATATTACTGTCTCCAAAGTGCAGCAAGAGTCCGAGACTAGTAGACTAGAACATAAATTACAGTTTATGAGATCATAGCAGAAGTTAGTTCATAAGGAAGGCATTTAATTGATCACTTTTGCCAAGTATATAGTATTAGTTCGTACTCCTTCAGACTGTACGTACTCTGAGTCACTGAACCCGTATCAATGAGATCACAGGCCATAATTTTCATTTCTAGAAGCTTCCAAGCTTGGTGATCACTGGAGTCTATAGCAACCAAACAACTGGGTGTCTATATGATTCATTTTCTCCATTTTTCCGACTTTTTAGATACAATAATTGATTTTACAATACAATTGATTTACATATGCACACGATAGTCTATGCTTCTTTATTTATGGTGTCAGCATTGGTCAAATATGGTAACTCTAGATGATTTGCTTACTATTTTGTTGTAGAGGGGAAGGAAAGAAAGCTGCCGATTGTCTACGCATCGCTCTGAGAGAATACAATCTAAAGTTTGGTACAATTCTTAATGATCCGGACTTGGCCTCCTTCAGAGCTTTGCCTGAGTTTAAAGAACTACAAGAAGAGGTTTCTTACTCAGTCTTTTAGTATTTTGCATTGCAAATTTTTCTGATCTTTTGAACTTTATGTCTGTTTCTTGCATACTTATTCATTTATTTATTTTGGGTAAGGTCTTGCATACATATTCTTATTGCATAGGCTCTGCGATCAAAATTCTAGACCTTCTCCTCTTTCATCCTTTCCTCCTTTCTCCTCTCTTTGATGAAGAGAAAGCCTTGAAATACTAGAGTTTATTAATGAGAAGGATAACATGACATATAAAATCCTTTGAAAGGAATTCATTATCTTCATTTTAATGTTATCTTATAAAAGATGAATTTCTGTCATTGGTTCTCTACTTTTTCTGCTGTGCTACCAGGCCAGGCTGGGTGGGGAAGATATTGGCTACAGCTTTCGAAGAGATCTAAAACTCATAAGTGAAGTTCAAGCACCATTTCGTGGGGTTAGGAGATTTTTCTATCTAGCATTCACTGCAGCTGCTGGAATTTCAACTTTCTTTACAGTGCCTAGGCTAATTCGTGCAATTAGTGGTGGTGATGATGCTCCTGATCTTATGGAAACAGCTGTGAATGCTGCCATTAATATTGGAGGTAAACAGTTACCTATTTAACTTTACAATCAGAACAATCATGTCTAAGTTATAAATTTAGTGAGTTTTGTTGTGGTGTATATTTGGTTCGATGGTGCCTACATTGAGTGTGTTACCAGAGCAAAGACCTTTTAGGTTGCTTCATTAAATGACTAAGCACTTGAATCAGCAATGTGCAGGTATTGTTGTTCTTGTGGCATTATTCTTCTGGGACAATAAAAAAGAGGAAGAACAGATTGCACAAATATCTCGAGATGAGACTCTATCAAGATTGCCTTTGCGCCTTTCAACTAATCGTGTAGTTGAGCTTGTTCAGCTACGGGACACAGTTAGGCCTGTTAGTATCAGTAGTTTAAGTATTTTCTCATCTCTTTTCTCTGCTTGTACGTGTATGTGCATCCCCTCACTCAAATTGCATTATCTTAGAAGTTGGTTCGGTCTTTAGTCTTCATTAAAACTTCAATCTTTTAGGAGTGGATTTTCAGGTGTAATTGAAAGTTTTCCCTTTATTTAGGGTTCTTAGCATGGAAAAAGGAAAATAAAAATTTGATATTTAAATTATAATTTATCAAAATCTTTCAATAGTTCTGAATGATTCAATTATTCACATTTCTTTTCCTTTTCTGTTTTTTCTTCTTGATCGCATCTCTTCTAATATCCACAATTTGACTGAAACTTGGATCTTAGGTTATATTAGCAGGAAAAAAAGAAACGGTATCTTTGGCTTTGCAGAAAGCAGAGAGATTTCGCACTGAGCTCCTTAGGCGAGGTGTTCTTTTAGTTCCTGTCATATGGGGTGAAAGTAAGGAAACAAAAATTGAGAAGAAAGGTTTTGGTCTTGCACCAAAGGCTGCTGCGGCTCTTCCATCCATTGGGGTGAGACAATATGATTGAGTTGCATTCTACATGTAAAATAAATATGTCCCTTTCAAAGGAAAAAAAACTCTTCCTTTTCTTGAGTGCATGTTATTTATCCTCTGTATATAGAATATTATGTTATTATGACTATAGCTTTTAGCATTTCTTGTACTTAAATCCTTCTGTTTTTGTGTGCGTCTTAGTGTGCATGCACGCATGCATGCCTGTGTTACAATGCCATGCATGTATGATTGGTGTCTCGAACCACAAATGGACCATAAGTCCAGAATGCATATAATTATGTGTTTCATGAATTCTGCTTTTTGTCCAAAACTTCTGGTTCCTTCATGATACTTACTGATATCACTATGGTAGGAAGATTTTGAGAAGCGAACCCAGTCCATAACTGCAAAATCAAAGTTGAAAGCTGAAATTAGGTTTAAGGCTGAGGTTATATCACCAGCAGAATGGGAAAGGTAATATGCTATTTATCTTGTCTTCATCGGGTTTAATGCTGAGGAGAGCATAACCGCATAGTCTGCTTTATAATTGAATGTTAACACATCCTAACATATTTAGGTGGATAAGGGATCAGCAGAAGTCTGAAAGAGTTACCCCTGGTGAAGATGTCTACATAATACTGCGCTTAGATGGGCGGGTTCGAAGATCAGGAAAAGTAAGTTCCATTTGATTGTGAAACTCGTTTTTCTTTCCTGGTTTCTTCCCATTGCAAAGTTGCTGGATGTCAACAAAAAACTCTGAATCATTCTACTTTGATTTACATGCCATTTTTTCTGCCAACTTGCTAAAAATGCAAAGCATTAGATATATATTGTATTTTTAAATTATACTATTAAAACCCGTGCATCATTTGAGATTTCTGGTTGTCAAAAAATTCACTAAGTTTTTTTTTTTTTTTCTGGTTATAATTCTATCTGTCATATTCCACTTCTATCAGTGCTAAATTTTTACTTTGTTAACAGGGTATGCCTGACTGGCAGCAAATTGTGAAGGAGTTGCCCGAAATGGAAGCATTGCTAAGCAAGCTTGAACGATGAGGAATAATGTTTCCTACACTTCTGAGATTTTAAAGGGCACACATTGTTTTTCCTGTTTGTCCAAGTACCATTATAGTCCGATCCCATTTTCGTAAGTAATGCCCTACATAACTATGGGCATGATACTCTGGAACTACTTAACACTGTACATCTATTTCTCCAAGGAGATTATTGTAAAGTAAATAACATAGTACTGTAATTGAGAATTATTTGAAGAGGGAGGATTAACATAAATATACAAAGTCCATTAATAGATTTATATGGCTTATTGCTCTCTCTCTCTACTTCGGCAAAGTTGTCTTGTTCTATGCAGGCCTCAAAGGGTTTATACTTGGACTATTTGGTGCTTGTTTGCAAACTAATTGAAACTTAAAACGATTTAAAACCTTCAATGTTATGTGCCCTTTGTTAAAGTACATATAAAAAGCAAGTTACCAAAACGGCTGGAAGTACCAAGATTTCAAGAGGCAAATACTTATAGTTGCATACAATATTTTTCACATTATGTTTCATATATAAGCACATGGCATATATTGATTCAGATTTTATATATATATATTTATATATATATATACACACACACACACAAGTGCAAGCGATAGTAGTGATGCTAATAGCATTTTTCTTTTGGGAAGCAGTCATGGTCTAGACTTTCATTTATTTTTGAAATTATATCCACCTGGGTTTGGTAGACTTGGCATCTAGTGGTGAAGTGTGAAAAATGATTCTTTGGTGTATTAAAGAAGTTTGGTAGATTGGCTAAGTTTCACTGAGAAGAAACCCATTTGCTTCCAGAAGCTAATGTTTTCAAGTTTAAGTACACAAAAAGGGGATTAGCAGCAGGAGAATGGGTTCTAGTGGCCTTTTTGAGTGGATTACATAGATTCAAAGTTTCAAACCAACATCAATTTAAGGTTTCAAAAACCACCTGAAAGTCGAATTAGATAAGTGCTTAATTGATTAGAATATAGGCATTAAGGCTAGCATGCTTTGAATATGAACCAAGTATCATCAATAAGGCTGTCTTTCTCATTCTTCGATATCATTTTCTTGGTAGGTTTTGAATGGTCTCATTTATCATATATCCCAACTTTCTTCACTGCAATTCCAACGCATTTGAACTTAAAACTAATCATCAAACTATTCGAATTTCATCAATATCGTTAGATGACTCTTTCTTCCTAATTCTCCATTTCAGATCGGGACAACTAAACTGTTGGATAAACCGTACTTTACGCATTTAGTCAAACCACAAAAGCTTCATTCTTCCATACACTCATTATTTTCATTTGAATTATAATCCAACCTCATTTACTTAAAGCAAGTCTTTCTTACAATAATACACTCCCTTCCTTTTAATTCCTCACCTCACTATTAAATTTGTTTAAACAAAAGGTAATAAAATTTAGAAGTGGTGGCAATCTTAATTTTAAAATCAAGTATATACTACAGTCATATGTGAAAGAATTATTTTTTATTAACATAAGGAGAAGATTTAAAAAAGGGGGAGGGGGAAATATTATTATCAAATAATTCATTCAAGAGGTATCACTCTGACTATAGATTTTGGTTTCTTTGTATTATCCAAAAATAAAGAAAATGATTTATCATTGAAAAAACCCCCCATGGTCAGATACAAAATATTGCAATGCAAAAGTTTCAAAATTTATTTTTTGTAAGATGATTCATGAAAGGAAAAATAAGCTTCTTTATGCATTTTTCTCCTTTCCATTCCATCTTTTGTCCTTGCTTCTAGTGTTAAAAAATAATTAGAATAGTGACAATTTCGTAAAATCCATTTCATAAAAAAAAAAAAAAACCCAAATTACCGGAATACCTTCAAACAGGCTGCCTACCCGCTCACTTCTCTGAGGTAAACTTTCCTATAAATGGGTACTAAGATACAAAGAAAGCGCAAGGAGAAGAATAATACCACCAACCCAACAACAAAGAATGGCAAACTCATCTCTTCTTCTAGCTTTCTACTTCTTCATAATGGCCGTGATTTTCTTTCCCTTCACCGTAGATGCCATCCCAGACCACCGCATGCGGTGGCTGCCGGCCATGGGACCCCTCTGCCAAGGCTCCATAGCAGAGTGCATGGGAGATGGGGAGTTGGAAATGGACACAGAAATCCACCGGCGCATTCTAGCGACCACACAATACATAAGCTACAAGGCTCTGCAGCGGAATACTGTCCCATGCTCTCTAAGGGGTGCCTCGTACTACAACTGCAAGCCAGGTGCTGAAGCTAATCCTTACAGCCGAGGTTGTTCTACCATCACTCGTTGCCGTAATGCTTAAAAATATCCACTTTCGTCCTCTCTTTCTATGTGATTTAAGGCTTGTTATGAATCATATATAATGTTTTTCCTTCTTCCTGATTTCTCATGTAAATTATTATTGTTATTGTAATAACCACCTATTTATGTTTTATTTGCAAAGAGTAACGATATACTCACTTCTCTCCTTTTGTAAACTATCAGCCATAGTATATTTAGTGGAATTCATTTTGCATGGCTCACTTATTTACTTATTCTACATCCTGCACGCAAGTGTGCAAATGAGTGTATCAAGCAATCAACTTGAGCTTATATATCATTTTGCATCTGCAAATTCCATCTTGGTACTTTTTTTTTAACCATTAATTAGAAAATGGTGTGAAAGAGAAGTCAAAGGGACTGATAAAAAATTACATATCTCCAAATTTAAGATAATATAAATGTTTTATGTACAACTATGCAAATATTATAATAGGCTGGAGCTTGGGAATTGAAGACAGTTGTCTACCTTAGATTTCTCAATCCATATGAAAACGATAACTGATGTCTATACAAGTATTTATGAATATTATGACGCCAATTGCTCAACTTTCCCCTCAAGGTTGAACTTCACAAATCTAAATATAAATGCTTTTTCTATCAACGAGAAACACCATCACATGTCTAAAAAAACACTAGTATATTCTAGAAGAGTGTAGATGCTTTTAGGGACCAAGGTGAACTCTTGCCCAATTAGACTCCTTCCTGTTGGGATTTGAGTCCAACTTTTTTGAAAACAACTATGAATATAGAAAGGGATAGTCAGGATGGCCTAGAAAGGGGGGCAAGCAAATCGACTACTCGTGCCAGCACGCGAGACTACATGTAAAATCGAATGGCGCACGAACAGTCTAAGTATTTCACCTAAAACCAGAGTGCCAACTATGATCATACCGACACAGATTTTCCTCAGCCTAGCGGCCTTAGACAGGCCAAGCATGTGCAGGGATAGAAAGCAAGTTTTCCTTCGCATGATTCAATAACATGGAGGGCACCACCAGAAGTAAAATGCTTATTTTCTTCAGAATAGCAGGATCAGAATTTGGTGAATTTTGTCTTCCCTACGATACCGTGATTACATTTACACAGAGCTTTGTGACTCCTGGGAGTTGTAAAAACTGACAATAAACAGAACACAAGAAGCAGGGGAAATAAAGGGGGAGGGGGTTAAAAAGTAACTGCAATACAAAATGTATCATTCAATATTTTACTCCACAAAGAACAGAATACATCCATCTCAAATTAGTGGAAACAACTATCACAAAGCATTAGTGTATTTCCCTTTTTTTTTTTTTCCTTCAACTTTTTAACAGTGGGCAACTTAGCTACAAATGACAAAATGGACAGATAGCCACATAACATAGTAAACATTACTGTGGATAGAGATAGATGGCCCAAAACCAAAATCCTAATGTATGCATCAAATGAACAAAAAACAGATCCTGGTGACTTCTAAGCACAAGACTATTCCTTGTTCGCCTCGTCATCTTCCTTAGCTTTAGCAGGGGCCACAGGTGATGGAGAGCCCTCTACTCCCATCTCTGATTTTAGGTCATTGATGCTTTGCTCCAACTCAGTTATACGGTTTCCCATCTCATCAAGTGCATTGAAGTCAAGGAAAACAATAAAAAAGTGAAGCAGATATCATTGTAGAAACACAGTCAAATGGTTAACAGCATTGCTTGCAAGATTTTTATGCAAGACTGTAGGTTAACAGAACTGAAGCCACTTTAAATATCCTACCTTCTGACGTTGTTGAATCAAGCAATTTGAGATTTCCAAAAATTATTTTAACTACCAAATTTGCTTCTAGAATTAACTTTATCAACTATCAGAGCATAATGAAAAGGATATTCTTTGTAACAATGGAGTCAGACATTGTCTGGAATCTGGTTTGCTGGAAACAGAATTCTAGTTAGTAGCAGTGGAATATATTCTGAAAATCATCACCTCTAAGAGTTTATCCAATACAACTCACCATCTGTTGAAGAAGATTTTGCACCTGAAGATAGAGAAAAGGTAACAGAAGTCAGAGTTAATGCCAGATTAACAAAATCAAAAACATAATAATCAATCAATAATATCATCTAAGTAACCCACAGCTTAGCATCAGGTACCCAATTCCCACTCCCACCATAGACTTTTTGGATGACAAAAGCCAGAGCCATTGATATGTCAGAATTTGTCATTAGATGAATAACAAATGAATGACAATTTGATAATCAACGTCTCTGAAGAGAGGGGTGTGTGTTTCTTGTAGCAAATGGGTGTGGTCATATCATTAGTCATCATCAATAATTGCTTGAAATGCCAAATAACCAAGATTGATAAGATTAGAATATTAGATTCCAGATGGCATCCAATGCAATACAACCAGAAGTGAAATGAAACAAAAACGCAAACAGAGAACAAAATCATCCACCCTTTACGTAGTTTAAACAACTTACAAAAGTCGTCATATCAGCAGTGCTTTGCTTTGGGTCTTCTGAATTTTGTCCATCCTACGATCACAAAGGGAGATGATGGGACAAACTCAGTAAGTGTTAAATAAAATTAAACCCAGAAGTAATCATGGCTTACGGGAGAGACTATCTTTTGTTTTCTTTTCAGTTACCAACTTTTCCATAACAAGCAATTGGCTTTGATAGGGAAGTGGCTCTAAAACACCAAGCACAAAGCGGAAAGCAATTTTACATTCCAAAAAAGCAACAAACTGAACTTAAGTAAATTAATGAACAAATTAGAATTTTGAACCCTAAATTAGAAATAGATAAATAAAAAGAAAAAATGGACGATAATTCTAATAAATTAGACAGCATTTTCTGTCCCCCGAAACAAAAAGGAGCATATCACTGAACCAAATATTTCAGCAGGCACATTTTGAGTCGAACTGGCCTTGAATTTTCTAAAACTCTAATCACTTGGTTCAGATATAGAAACTTCAAATATATGCATCGGAAAGTATCAGCGGAGATAAAGCAGCAGATAAAGAAGAAACCAGATAATCAGATCAAAATAAAAAGATGAAATCAGCCAAAGAAGTTCTAACCATGATCAATGCAGGTACGAATCTTCGGCAGCTCTACTCAGTCGCAGAAAATGCTTCAAATTTAATGGTACGAAATGAGAGAGCTCGTTGGTTCAAATCGTGATTAATCCGAGTGAGAGAATGAGTGGCGACCCAAGGGGTCATTGGGTAATTACGAAAACACCACTCCTTTGCTTAAAGCTTAATCTTATTTATTTTTTTTAAAAAAAGGTTATCACTAGTTTTATTTTTTTCTAAGAAAAATCTTGTTTTAACTTTTTTTTTTATAACAAAAGTGAACTACTTAACACACATACAAAGTCCTGCATTTGAATCTATTGTATACTAAAATCAACCTCGCGAGGACAAGTCCCCGAGCAAGCAAAGACCGGCTCTCGCGCTTCAACAAGAAGCTTTCTTGGAGCTTCAGTTGAAATAATAGATAACAATAACGACAGTTACGAATACCAAACCTCATCTCGCTCGTCACGATACAAACGACACTGCGGGGTACGGACCAAAGGGGGACACCCCAGCAACAACGCGGCTCAACGATAAGAGCTCAAGGATCGACCTAACGCAAAGATCGATCGCCCTGCTCATACTCGCTGCAGCAACCCTTGCGGCCTCCCCAACCAAGAAACTCTTGCTTGAGACAGCAGAGTATCTTGTCTGACACGATAAACGGTTATAAATCTACATTGTCGGCCCGAGAAGTCTACTTCCACAGTCTACGATTAGAATATGGTCATCTCACTGTCTTTTCTCATTATTCTGATGTAACACAACTGTAGCTTGTAATAAATGATCGAAGCTCATCCTTCCTCTATAAATAGGA